>CAVNYN010286903.1:0-30616 GCA_963692815.1 Nyctanthes arbor-tristis
TAAAATACAAATATTTATTTTATGGACCTCAATGTTTCTTTTTGTGGTAATTAGCTGAAATCCACCAATTGACCATTATAATTGGATTAATACTCTCAGTTATAACTATTTTAATCTTTGTAGTAGTTATTGAAAATAAATTACTAAAATACTTACATTAATAATATTTGGGAAAAAATAAAAAAAGGGAAAACATTAAACAAATTACCAAAAAAATTAATATTCAATGTAAATACTAAAAATAAGACTTCTACCTTAATTAAAACTCCCACATTTTCTTTCATCTCAAATTATCATCATTTACAACCGTCATCTCCGTCTTCTCAAACACCACGTCCACTTCGACACCAAGGGCAGAATTGAAGGAAGAAACACTTCTAATAATTTCATACCAATAATCAGGGAAAAAGTATCGAACCATGTCGACTTTTAACTCCATTTTTTATTTTTTATTATATTATTATTTGTCTCTATTCTTGTAACCGCCAATTTGTATATATTTGCGTATAATAATCCCAAATTTGAAGGTTTCGTCTCTCTATTGATTCTTCCCCCTTTAGATTCTATGGCGTAAATCGAGAAGCTCCCAAGCTTGATAATGTTGGTAATGGTGTCGGGAATTTCTTAGTTCAATAGTGTAAATGCTTGGTAATGTAATGTGTAATAAATTACACAATGTAATGTGTAATAAATTACATAGTAATATAGTAAATTACATAGGTTGAAAAAAGAATAACATATGTATCAACAATATATCATAAACGATGACATAATGTAATATGTAATAAATTACACGGTAACGGTAATGTACATTGTGTAATAAATTACATAGTAATGTAGTAAATTATATAGTTTGAAAAAAGAATGACACAATATGTCAATAATATATCATGAATGATGATACAATGTAATATGTAATAAATTAATATGTAATAAATTACATAATAATGTAGTGAATTACATGGGTAAAAAAGGAATGAAAAAACATATTATATGTAATAATTTAAAGAATAGAAGTTTCCTTTGATTCTGCTCTTGACGTTGAAGTCGACGCGGTGTTTGGGGAGATGGGAGATGACAGTTGTAATAGACGATAATTAGAGATGAAAGAAAATGAGGAAGTTTTAATTAAGGTATGAGTTTTATTTTCAGTATGTGTATTAAATTATATGTTAATATAGTAAATTACATGGCTCAAAAAAAGAATGACACAATATATCAACAATATATCATAAACAATGAAACAATGTAATGTGTAATAAATTACACAGTAATATACATTGTGTAATAGATTACATGGTAATGTAGTAAATTACATGGATTAGAAAAAGAATAACACAATGTATCAACAATATATCATAAACGATGACACAATGTAATATGTAATAAATTATATAGTAATTTAGTAAATTACATGAGTCGAAAAAAAGAATGAAAAAGCAGATTATGTGTAATAATTCAAAGAATAGAAGCTTTTCCTCCTTTGATTCTGCTCTTGGTGTTGAACAAGTCAACCTGGTGTTGATGAGATGGAAGAGGACGATTGTAATTGACGATAATTAGAGAAGAAAGAGAATGAGGGAGTTTTAATTAAGGCAGAGTCTTATTTTTAGTATGTGCATTAATTATTTTTTTTTTTTTGTATTTTGTTTAATGTTTTCTTTTTTTTTAATTTTTTCTAAAATATTATTAATGTAATTATTTTTGCAAAGGTCGACAATTATTACTAGATGAGAGAGAAAAGGATGTAATTGATGATAATTATGGATGAAAGAGAATTAAAGAATTTTAAATAGGTAAGAGTCTTATTTTTAGAATATCATTTAATTATTTGTTTTTTATTATTTTCGAAATTTATTATCTTCAAAGTTAGAGATGAAGTATTTTTCTAATTTTTTTCAATAACAACTACAAATACCAAAATAGTTACAATTGATAGTACTTTTCCAATTTCTTATAAATGAATCTACTTACATTAAAATTTCCCAACTTTTTAAAAAGATTTTATTGGCCCAATCTTAACAATGTGACCTTGAAGATTAGTGTTGAAACTCAGCTGTAAGACTAATTTCCTATAAATATTTTAGCATGTATTTATAAAGACCATGTTTCATCACCTATAATCTTTTATTTATTTTTATTAGTGGTAATGATTTTTTTTTGGTTATCTAATATTTGTCCCACGGGGAGGTTAGTGGAACATTTTTTCCATTTTTATAAAACCACGTTTCATTATATTTTCCACCATATTTCTAAGGCACTGACTTATGTATATGTAGTCTAATCTATTGGACTTGCGTTACAATTATATGTAAAGGCCAATCTTTCCTTGGTAATGAATATTTTTGTTATCTAATTTTTGTCCCACGGGGAGGTTAGTCGAACATTTTTTCCCTTTTTTGACCACGACTCATTATGTTTTCCACCATATTTTTATGGCATTGACCTATGTACAAGTATTTAGCATGTAGTTATAAAGACAGTGTTTCATCACCTGTAATTTTTTATTTATTTTTATTAGTGGCAATGGCATTTTATTATCTAATTTTTGTCTCACAAGGAGGTTAGTCGAATTTTTATTTCTTTTTTTTTTTAAACCACGTTTCATTATATTTTCCACCGTATTTCTAAGGCACTGACTTACGATGCAATTGTATGTAAGGGCTAATCTTTCCTTGGTAATGATTTTTTTTATTATCTAATTTCTGTCTCACGGGGAGGTTAGTCGAACATTTTTTTTCCATTTTTAGCTACGTCTCATTATATTTTCCACTATATTTCTATGGTATCCACTTATGTACAAGTAATTTGATCTATTAGACTTGCGATGCAATTATACGTAAAGGATAGCTTATAAATTATGCTATTTTTGTTTTAAAAAAAAGCTAATTTATCTTATAATGTTGCTTTCTAGATTCATATATATGTGAATTGTCAAAAATTATAGCCTTAGAGAAAACAGTTCCCACTGATTGCGTTGTATGCAATGACTATCTATAAGAGTTAGGGTTAATTACTATTGTGAGTGGGAGTTTTTTTGAAAAGTGTAGTGCTTAGTATGGACAACTCAAAGTTGCAATATCAAATACCATATATATTTTCGTTTTATTGCAAATATTATTTCTTCACTTCAATGTTAATCGATTACTCCAGTACGGTTTAGTTACCTTCTACTTTCACAGGTGGTCTAGGATATTTGATTCTATCTGTGGCTATTTGCATAGAGTTGGATATTCGGATTTGTTTATTACCTTCACCTATAATCGAAAGTGGCCCACAGGTTGAAGATGTTGATTTGTGATATAGAGGGCAAAACATGAGACTTCTTCTTAAAAGGTTGATGTTTACTCATAGACATCTTTATGTTGTAATGTCACACTAGTTGTTCGGGACTGAAGACGTTGATACATGACGAGGAGTGAAATCTAACAAACTCAATAATGAATATTGAGTACAAAGAAGTTTTCCAAAATTTATAACAATATAAAGCAAACATTTGATGATATGTTCTTTTCTTTATTAATTTCATTCATTTTCTTTCGTTAGTGACTTTTTCGTCGAATTACTGTGATTTAGACGGACATTACTTCCCGTGCATCGCACAGACGTTACCATTAGAGAGAGAGAGTGTGTGTGTGTGTGCGCATATAACAACACGGTTAGCTCTTTTTTCTTGAGTTCCCTTTCTTTTTTTTTTAAATTTTGTAGAGTTCTTGTTTTAGAGGATGGCGAAGCCGGTCGCCCATGAGAAAAATTATGAACTCCACTCCGCTTGCGGTCAAAAAATTGGCGCACATCAAGTCGGTTCAGGTTGTAAGGCCGTTTGGGTTGGGAATTTGTCCCATTTAGTGACCAATTTAACTTTTTTTCAAAAAAAAAAACCTGTTTACTCTTTTCATGTTTTTTTAAAAAATTTTTTATTTAATTTTCGTATTGTTTTTAACTTACAGCTACTATTAAAAAAAAACTTTCAACTTAAATGGGGCGGGCGGAGCAAGTCAACATTGATCCTTTCGAACTACGACCCGCCTCGAGTCGACCCGATTCAACCGGCAGGGAAAAATTTTGTAGCAGGGATGCATCGGGCTTTAGACGATTCAATTCATTTTGCCATCTGTTGGCCCACGCCTTCAACATCTCGATTTATATTATTATTATTATTACAATAATAATAAAAATAGGATTTATGTATATAAATAAAATATGATTTAGAAATATTTATGATATGATATATATTCTTTATTACATTGCATTGCATTACATAATATATACTTTATTTTTATTTTTTTTCCTTTCAAAAAAAATAAATTTTTATTTTATGTTATTTTATAGAATTTTATACGAGTCCTCTAGCGCATGCGGGCTTTTCTGGTATAAAGTAGAAGGACAATAAATAGTTTGTAGTAGGTGAAAAAAGAAGTTTTAAATCCCCTAATTGCTAATTTTAGAACTTCTCAGCCAGAAACAATTGCCGGAGAAACGTCATTACCCTCGTCGATTGCTCCTGTTTTCAGTTCCGACCACAATCTCCAAGCCCATGGCTGCTCCAAATCCATCAGCTTGCACTCTGTGGCTCCTCTTAGTAACATGTTCGTTGTTGCCGTTCGTGACCTCCACTGAGCCCTCGTTAGGTAAGCATCCATAACAACATCTTACCCTCTTAAGAATAAGAAGAAGACACCTTTTACTCGGGAGCACTCAGTTATTGGATAAGAACGCAGTGTTGATAATTTAATTTATGAAATTTAAATTGTGTTGCGGGTGTGGTTTATGTTTTAGCCCAGGGTTTTGTTTTCACCGTCGTGAAAATTTGGGAATTTACTTACCTTAAGAATTGGCTGTAGAAAAAGTAACCTAAAAATTAGATTTAAGCATTTAGTGAAGATGCTGTAGTTGGATAAAGACAGCAGAGCTCTAATGGATGGAAAATAGTTTACATACATAAGCTATGTTTGCTCGTCAAACATGTGCAATCTCTGTATGACAATATAAAACTTACATTTGGTGTGTTTATGTTTATTGTGAGTGTATTTGCTGTAATGATGTATATTATGCGGGTGATTTTGGCATTTCAAATCCATGCTTATGGTACTATGCCGGTCTGATTTTCTTTTGCGACAATATTGCTCTTGTGGAAGAGGATTCAGGGCCTGTGCTGACCACTAAGTACTACTTACCTCGGATCTATGGAAACCTACTAATTTCATGAAAAATATCCTCTTATTAACAGCTTCTTCTCTTGAATGATAATTATTTACTGTGCTGGAGACATGGTATTAGGGATGTATGCCACATACATTGTCTTGAAATGCTCTTCTGTCCCTCCCAGTATGTTTATGTACACATAACAACGTGATTTTGGAGTTACTAATGTATTCATGTATCATTCCGCCCATTTGTGTATGTTAAACTATCTCTAAGATTATCTTATTAGTTCTGCAGTTATTGGCCAGTCTGCCTCATTGCAGCTATCACCAAGTACAATGGTGGAAAACTCTCCAGGTTCCAAGCCAGGAGCCAAAGTGAAATGCGAGAGAGTTCATATCCATGGATTGCCAAGGCTTAAACATTTGACCAAGTTCGCCAATTTGGTTAAGGTAAAAGTTTCATATGTAAATGCAAGTGGGCGTCCTCCGACTGTCGAGATCTGTTTCCACAGGTGAGTTTGTACACATAATGCTCAATCATTTTGGTCGAAGTAAATGCGGAAATTGCTTGCTTATTGGTATCTAATTTACACATAATGCTAATACGTAGCCATGTTTGCAATCTCAGTCTATTTCAAAATAGAAGTTTGTCAAGCAACTCACACCCAAATTTCTTATGGGATCCATATGGTGTACACAAATCTCCAGCACTCTTTTGCTGATAGTAAATGAAATTGTTTACGTAGTTGGAATTCTAGTTCTTTTTGTGACTTGGTCCTTATGTTTTTGGAACCCTTTTTACACAATATATAATATATGTCCAAAACTTTCTTTAACTCGTTAAGCATGCCGCTCTAAAATTGATAATGAGTTGCTTTCATTATTTTGCATCTGTTGATTGGATCTATATATTCATTATTTTTAATCCTAAAAACATTAGTTGTTCACCTTCACAAACTATTTTTGTCTAAGTAGAAATAAATTTCTTGAGAACTAGTGGTTGAAATAGGTGTAGTACAAATAGGTCCTATCAAATATATGAATGTGATTGATTTTACCAAATTCTAATTTTAAATAGAATGGGTTTGTAAACACGCACTTAACTAATTTTACAAAGTGGCTTAGATTTGTGTATCCCGACTCTACTCAGCTCCATGGTGCAGAAAGCCTTAATCCCTTTAAAGATCCTCTTCTTTAACTTTTTCTCTGAAGAGTTAAATTGAATTCCAAGTTTCTAGATATACTAAATGCTCAAAATTCATTTTTTATCTCTTCCAAAAAACTCATCTTCCAAAAAACTTATGTTACCTTTTTGTACCTAAAAAAGATCTTCTTCTCCCTTCTGTACTAACTCCTTATTGATTATTTCGGTTCCAAAAGCAAATGCTAAACTAATAATTCTTTAGCATTGACCCTCTCCATAGATATGCACACATTATTTATACATCTGGGTAGGCAATTACAACTATATCTAACTTTGCAGCAATGTATCCCTTGGAATAGGGATGTGCTCTCAAGGTCACTGGGAGAGGCTTACCAAGGGTATATGGGATGGAACGATGTCACCTTTTGATCACAAGCTTTTAGAAATACGAATGGGGACTGCTGGTTCTGAAAGTCTGCAAGTGTCCCTTGATGAAGGTTTTAGTACCTCTGAAATCATTTTCTTATTGTAATAATCTGTAATTTTTCAAGTTAACATTCTGCTTACTGTACACATGTAACACATCTTGACTAACTTATATCACATAATATCTTGCAGGATTTTTCTTATATCGGATAATATTTTTGGTCTTGGGGATAACATTGATGACTCTAGCTTCCTGGCTTAGCAAGTCTCTAGTATTTTACTACAGTGGTGCAATGACAGTAGGAGTTCTTCTTGTGATATTGGTGGTCCTTTTCCAGGTAGATCTGTGATTTGGGCCTTTCAGATCATTTTCACATAATTACTACCATTAATATATTACTCTAATATATGAAAGGCCTCTAGGCCATGATTGAAATGATTTCTTCATGCATTTATGAAGAATATATTTAGGTTATGCTTCGTTTAGGGGGAATTAAGGACTATGAGTTCAAATGCAAATGCTTCATTTAGGGGGAATTAAGGACTATGAGTTCAAATGCATGTATTTTAATCATTCCGTTCATAGGACAAATTACTTTTATTACTGTGTTTCATGTTCTTCTAACTACCTTCATATTTTATATACTTAACAGGGAATGAAGCTTCTTCCAACTGGTCGGAAGAGTTCATTTGCAGTATTTCTGTACTCATGCTTTGTGAGTGCTCTCTTATTTGCAAACCTGCATCTTTCTTTTCAGCATTGGTATCTCTTGTAATAATGATTACTTCATTTCAAATTTATGTAGGTTGGCCTAGGTGTTTTCCTTCTTGACTATGTGCCAAGATTGCTACGATCACTACTTGTTGAGATTGGAATCTCTGAGGAAATGTACAATCCTGTATGTAAGTTTCTGTTAGCTATTTTTCCAGTGTCCTGACCATTCTTTTTCCAGCAATGAAGTGGTATATGAACTCTCTTAAAGCCATAAAACTTTTGTTTCATTATGGGCCCATTTGATTTTGATTATTTGAGAATTGATTTTGTGAAAAGTAATTTTTTGGGAGAATGTGTGATTGAAAAGTAAGGAAAAGTTACGAATTTACATGCAATATTATTTTAATAGGTGAATGTGTGGTTGAAAATGAATTTGAATGAAAATTGATTTTGGGATAATCAATTCCATACGGGGCCATTTCCCCTTTACGGGGACAAATTGATATGCTTCCAGTGAAATATTTTTCACTAGAAAACACTATTTTGAAGTATCAAAATTAATTTCACGCATGAATGTCTTCAAAAAGTTTCTGTTTGAATTGATTCCTTGTGACGAAATATCAAGAGAATCATAAATTATTGTGAAATTTGCAGTTCTTGTGTATAAGGCAAATAATTCTTTCAACAAATTAGTAATGAGTCAGTTTGTGAATGACATTTTCCTTTTTTGAAATCTCACTTTTATTTCCCATTCATCACATACTGAATTTAGAGGATATGTATCAGGCTATCAGATGCAGACATAAACCATCTGTAGTATCAACATTTAGGTCTAGCACAAGAATTGCCATGGGAGATTAGAAACATCGAAGGAATTTCTGCGTCTCCCAAGCACCACTCAGGATCTGGTATTGTTTACAATAGACATGCTACTGTCCGCTTGCTCTTGCTGCTCCTTCATGGCTTGCGTTAGGATCTTCTTTAGTGTACATACAAGTGTTACCATAGTGGTAGCATGAATTCAGTCTCTCTTACGTCTTCCAGTTCAGGGATGACTACTTGGAATAGGCTTCTCTGGTTTTGACTGCAAAAGTTATTCATGACGAGAATAGCTTCTTATGCTATATATGTATCAAAAGTTATGGGTGAAAGAGAGATGAACTTGTTAAATGGTTGTAATGATATGTAAGTGCACATAGAATTTACAGGGGGACAATGAAATAGAAAAATGAGAGGCTCCTATATTTGGTTCAATAGATATATTTAAGGCAACATAAGAATTTCTCAGTCTTTAGCCTAGCTGGGGATCTCCTACAAATATTATCTTATAAAAATTAATCTTTGATCACTTAGATAGTAATTGTATAATAGTTTTTGAGCTTCATAATTATACTGCTTTTACCATTGGAATTAGTGATCCTTTCTGTGCGTGATAATCTCTTCCACATTTTTGCTAACTTTCAGTGCTTGTGTGGTGTAGCTGGCAATATTTCTGCTAGTTTTTCTAGTAATTGCTGGAGCTTGGCTGGGTTATTGGATTGTTCGTAAACTTGTACTTACAGAGGATGGATCTATTGATATCGGAGTATCTCATTTTGTTGCTTGGTCAATTCGAATTGTTGCTTCAGTGATGATCCTTCAGGTTTTGTCTGACTTTATTGATTGATTTCCATTTGATGGTACCCTTAACAGAGTTTTATGATTCTACTCATCCTATTGTTCAACGGGAAGTAAAAATGAATGATATATTTGTGCTTCAGAGTTCCATTGATCCTTTATTGGCCGTGGAGGCGTTGGTTGGTGGAATTTTTGTTTCTTCAACTTTGAAGAAATTGGGCCGCCCAAAGTTCATTCGCCGTGTTTATAAGTGAGTCCATATTATTTTTATTGCATAATAAACCAGTTGCTGATATGGTTGGGATCTATTTGCATGTATTTGTCCTTGAAGTGTCTATGTACTTTTCCAGGTGGTTCCCAGCATATAAATATATCTAATTTTTATCTACATTTTGACGCTATTAGTGTATTACTTTTTCTTTCTAAACATGCAAAAATAATTGGAGATCCTATTGCAGAAGATTGTGTAGATTAGGCAATATAGATCTCGGAAAACTTCTGGATCAGGATGCTTCACACATTGATAAATCTCATGTTTCCAGACCTTTCACCAGATCTTCGCACACTCCTTACCAAGGTTGGCCTTTTTTTCAAGTTTCAACTTTCGGCATATCTAATAATAATTGATTGATATAATGCATCTCTTGACCAACTTTTTTTCGTTTGTGCTCCTTTGTATGTCTTTCCTCATTCTCAGTTTCACTAAGCAAGTCACCTTTGCCAGATTCAGGTTCTTTCTTTTCTACCTTCCACAGAACACCCGAGCGAAGAAAATTTTCAAGAAGTGAATGGGAGAAGTTTACCAAGGATTCCACACGCAAGGCACTGGAAGGTCTAGTTTCTTCCCCAGATTTTAACAAATGGGCCATAGCCAATGCTGATAGAATAACCTTAGCTCCCAAGAAAGAATCTGCATATCAGCAACGGAGATGGTTCCATTGGCACTGAAGAAGATTCATCTGATTCAGTTGGATTGTTGTATGACTATTCATCTCTAGCTTTGGTACATATTTTCCAGGTTAAGCCACACCTTTATATTCTTGTCCCCAATGCACTGCAATCTAACATATAACCTGGCTAAGCTATTGATTAGCAAGAAGTAACTACCTTTGCTGGGAAGCTTTATCTTCCCTCTATACAAGCTTTAATTGAAATCAAACTGAATTTGTATCCTATACGTGATCTATTGTAGTAGGGGGTGATCTATGACATTTTGGGTTTTCTTTTTTCACTTCTGCGTGTTTGAAGGACGAATATTTTTCACCAAGTATCTGTCTTGTTTAGTATGTTCTGTTTCTCCAGTGCACGGGTCTATTGATTTTGTCGCTGCCTCTTCTACTTAGAGTTGATTGAAAATATGGACTTAAGTTACGTATTTGTGTAAGTTAGCTCATGTTAAATATCTCAATGAATCATCTGCCACTCGAGCTTCATTTGTTATGTTACCAGCTAAAAATAGCACCACCACTACATTATTTTGTTCACCAGCTATCAGTGGTCTCTCTCTGATTGTCATCACTGTGGACTCTACCAAAATAGACAATCAGTCATGGTAGCAAGTGCTAAATAACTAAATATAAAATATTTCATTAGATAATTAGCCGGGGGGGGGTGATTTTTGATGGATGATGTCGACGACTCGGTCATGTGTCAGCAATAATTCAAAACTAAGTTTTAACCCGTGCGATGTATGGAAAAAATAATTCAAAATAATCTAATTTATTATAATGATTGAGAAATGAGCTGCTCACACGTATAAAAAAACAAAAGATAAACTTGATATTGTAATATATAATATTACATATTTCTTCAAGTATACTTATATATTTTATTTTAATCTTTTCATATTATATAAAAAATCAGTTCATAAAAATAATCAACTATTAATTTTGTTTGTATATGTCAAGACCCATGTGGTCTCTTGAATTAAAAAAAAAAAAATCTGATATAGAAATTATTTACTGGACCAATTACCACATTTAGAGACAAAAAGACTAAATTATCTCTACTTTAAGGAAAAGTGGTGGGAAAATTGAGGTAAAATCATACCGCGGGCTCTTTTTATTTAATTAATATATAAATTTCAAATCAACAAAGCGCATAAGTTTTCTACTCTCTGAATTCCAATCGTTGCTTTCTGTTGTTATTAAGCAAGGTGTCAAAATAGCTAGACAGATTAAAATGGCATCTAGACTCATGCTATTGCGCTCTGGAATCTTATGGCCAAATAATTCAGAACATCCCTATCATGGGATGAACGATTAGAGGTGCTTCCACAAAGTAATGTTATTGTCTGTTGAAAAGAACATGATGGTTAATAATGATCTTTAAGTGCTATTTTTCCAGTCAAAAAGGAACTAAACAGCATTATTATGACATGTAATGTAAACAAAAAATTCTGCCTTTAAAGTGGAAAAAATTCTGGTAATATGATATTCTGCCAATCAAAAACTCACATGTGTGTTTAAGGATTTTAATTTAATAATAAATTGAATCTCATAAATCCACATGTCAGTTCTCGATTTTGTCAATGGGGTAAAGAATTATACTCTAGAGTGATGAATAGTTGGCTTAAGAGCATCCATGCATCCTCTTGTTTTTCTTACCAAAATAATAATAGTAGTAATAATAATAATAAATAAAAATAAAATCCGCATCTAGAGGGCTATGAATTAACCTGTCCTATGCTGTTAAATGTATAATAACAAAGCTCTTGAGTGCAACCTAATTTATTGAGCACTAATTTCTCACCATACGTTGTCCAGTCAAACGCACGCGTGGAATGATATCATTGGATGTGGGTTGCCTAATAAAATCTTTCTACTGTGCGTCAAACGGGAGATCATTTTTACGTGTGCATACAGTAAGAGATTATTTTCTGCTACTTTAGCAATTCATGTTTTCATTTGTAAGATAGTCTTGCTAGCAAGCTGCCGCACAAAAGTATAACATTGTGGGCTCGTGAAGGTGCAAATCAGAAGTACAGATGTATATATATCGCATGATTTTTATCCAATTCTCTCTTCATTTCCGAACCTCACCAGAAACAAGGCTCCATTCAATTTTGCATACATAAGTGCCAGTTCCATTTGTCTTCCACGCATTTAACCATACATTTATGATTTCTTTGTCTTAACATCATTGGTCATCACGCCAACCGGCACACATACCTCTCGCCGCATCTTTTCTGAACCGGAAGATAATCTCTAAACCGGAATCCATGGGATTAGCCAAGTTAAGAACCCAGTTTAATTATTCTCAGGAGAACCAAGTAACTTGGTCGAGTTCTCGCTATGGCTACTCGAAGACTCGAGTCATGAAACATAAAATCAGACTGCCTGATTTGAGGGGAAAAAGTAGTAACTCCAACCTACCTTTGAGGTGTTGCAGAAGAATTAATGGTGGCAGAACGCTGGACGACGACGACGACAAGAGATGGATGATGAAGATGAGGGAGGCGCAGCCGTTCCTCAAGCCGCATCGGGGTAGTACCATGGTGGTCGCCATGTCAACTGAGATAGTCGAGAGTCCCTATATGTCTTCCATTCTTGAGGTATCTATTTTGGTGCCATTTTTTTTTTTAAATCTTTAATTCGAGTGCTATTAACTTCTTCACGATGATAATTAAATTACCTGCTGTGTTTGTAATTCGTGCATCTTTTCTTTTATATATCTATATATATATATATATGCTGAAATCAAAGTAGAACATTCAAAATAGTGAACTATTATATGTTTAATTTTGATCTAACACCAGACTGATGAAAGCTTTCGACCGATACGGGTGAATCTAGTGGTGGAATGGAACTGATTACTTGTTGATCCTATTCAGACTTATAGACCAAAGATTTGTTGTGTGACTTTGTGAGAAAGGAAAAAAAAATGGATTTTTGTTATGAAAAGAAGGTTAAAAATGGGTCCACGTGGATCATATATCGAAGAGCTTTTCGGACAACGGGAGAACCCAAAATACTAGAATTATTTTATTTTAATTTGGGTAAATTTCACATATCGTCCCCAATCTTTACACTTAGAATCGTTGAGTCTCTAACTTTTTTTAGTGCGCTAGGTACTGAACCTTTCATAAATGAGTGTAAAAGGTCTATCTTGACGGAATTCATCTAAAATTCCATTAAGTGGTTGATAAAATTACATTTATACCTTTATCCTCTAAATTTAAAAATCAAAAAAATTAAAAACAAAAAAGGAAAAAGAAAAAAAAAAAGAACGGCATTGTGAGCTGCCGGGAAAGGCAGTGTTTGCTGCTATTCCGACAGCTCACAATGGAGGGAGCCCCCCCCCCCCAAAAAAATTTTCCGCCCCAGAAATGGCCGAAAATGTGAGGGAGCTCCCCCCACTCCAATTTTTCTACTGGAAATGGCAGAACAATTGGGGGGGGGAGCTCCCTCCTATTTTTCTGCCATTTCTGGGCGGGAAAGGGGGTGGAGAAAATGGGGGGATCTCCTCCCATTTTCGGCCATTTCTAGGCAGGAAAATGAGGGCGAGCTCCTCCCATTTTGAGTTGCCGGAATGACAGCAAACACTGCCATTCCTAGTAACTCACAATGCCGTTCCTTTAGTAAAGTTCACTGTAGAAACGGCAGTGAAAACCAACCCTCTTCAATTTTTTTCTTTATCTTTTTCCTTTTTTTTTAATTTTTTTTTTAAATTTAGAGAATAAGAGTATAAAGGTCATTTTGTCAACCAATTAGCAAAATTTTAGATGAATTCCATCAATAGGGATTTTTTATGAAAGGTTGAGGGCTCAACGAGCTAAAAAAATTAGAGACCTAAGTGATTCTAAGCGTAAAGGTTAAGAACGATATGTGAAATTTACCCTTTTAATTTTAGTATGTTTTCTTTTAATATTATTAAATTATAAATAAATGTAAAAGAATCAAGTAAAGCAAGGCCAGAAGTTTCAACAATACCCGCCAGCCGCGCCTCGCCCCGTGGCAAGTACGGAGGGGCCATTGACAGTACTTATGCTCTAAAAGATCGAAGATTTCTTGTTTTAATCCTATTCAAAACCCTAACTTAATGGCATTTTCATCTCCAAGTTCTTTCATTCCTTTGCCAAACCATCACACGAGATCAATTTTTTCCCACATTGCAGTTTGGAGGTCTATTACTAACCGTGACCATCAATTTATCAAAAATTGGGCATAATCCAATTTAGAAATGGTGGCTTTAGGAATAAAATCAATGTTTATGGGGAAACCGAGGGCTCTGGAATTGAAGCTAGTAGTGCTGTTAAGGACGAGCTGTTTGTGCGTTTCTTCAGGGAAGCATGGCCGTATTTTCTTGCTCACAGAGGAAGCACTTTCGTGGTTGTAATATCTGCTGAAATTATTGATAGCTCTCATTTTGATCCCATTCTCATGGCACGTGTTCTCTTTCTTTCTTCTTTGAGATTTTTATTTATCGAGTGATTCTGTTGATTAGCTCCAAGAATTCAGGGAAAAAAATGGAACTTAGTCAATTCTTACATTGTGTTATTAGCTGCATAATATCTAAATGCTGCTTCTTGTAATGACATGATTCCGGATTAACTTGTCACGTTTAGGATATTTCTCTACTACATGGGCTGGGAATCAAATTTGTTATTATACCCGGGACCCATGTCCAAATAGACAGGCTTCTGGCGGAAAGAGGTAATCAGATTACACTGGTTTATTTTGATGTGCGTCTGCTTGATATAATATCATTTTAGCCTACAAGTAAAGTTCTTTTCTGTTGGTAACTTGTCATTGTTGCAAAATGTTCCTTGTGGTTTATTCCTGTAGATGGATCCTTGCCTTCATAGTTCTGAATAGTCAAGACTGTATTTATATGTCTTGTTCCAGGATGTCAACCCAAGTATGTTGGTCGCTACAGAATCACGGACACTGATGCTCTTACAGCTGCAATGGATGCAGCAGGGAGAATTCGAATCATGATCGAGGCAAAGTTATCGCCAGGGCCTTCCTTGAGTTGCATCCGTCGGCATGGAGACAAAAGCCAGTGGCATGATGGTGTCAGTGTTAGTAGTGGTAATTTCCTGGCCGCTAAGGTAAAATTCTTTATATGTATGCTCGATGGTTGTATAGGGCTTTAAGTTGTTCCCCACGTTGTTTTATTGAACTTACTTTGATGTTCCTGCTATGAGAAATATGTTCTTTTTTCTCTACCT
This sequence comes from Nyctanthes arbor-tristis, assembly GCA_963692815.1. Classification (NCBI taxonomy): domain Eukaryota; kingdom Viridiplantae; phylum Streptophyta; class Magnoliopsida; order Lamiales; family Oleaceae; genus Nyctanthes; species Nyctanthes arbor-tristis. Next base: position 15,222 of record CAVNYN010286903.1, read on the forward strand.
TATTTATTCATTTATTTATTTTCCCTTCTTTTTCATTATTCTCAGAGAAGAGGAATTGTTGAAGGGATTGATTAACAGGAGAAGTTAAGAAAATAGATGTTTCTCGCATCCGTGAAAGCTCGATCAAGACTGTATAGTGCTTCTGAACAATCTCGGTTATTCAAGCACTGGAGAAGTGTTAAATTGCAAGTATACTACGTGTCTTCCATTTTTGTTGTCTGTTGCCAATTTGAGGATATGCATGAGATTAAGTTACTTTGTGAGGCTGGAAGAAGTAGAATTTTAAGTTCCCATCTTGTATTATTTTCCAAAATGAAGCTTCCCTTTCCTGGGTCTTTAATTTACCAACAGTGTATTATTTCTTTTCATTCGGTTCTTGTAAACCAAATTTGACTTACGCACATACTGTGGAACTCTTTTACGAGGCTTTGTTTCTGTTTCTATTAACTTGTAAATGAATTTGCTATTGTAGGAATCATAAGCCCAGCTTTCTGATCTCTAGTGCTTGTTTTAAATTGTGAGGTCTTGGGAACTGATGATTTCTGTATCACAATGTCGCAGCTCGTATGAAGTTGCCACAGCTTGCGCCATGGCTCTTGGAGCAGAGAAACTTATTTGCATAATAGATGGACCCATTCTAGATGATGGTGGAAGACTGATTAATTTCTTGACTCTACAAGATGCAACATGTTAATTCGCAAGCGGGCTAAGGAAAGTGAGGCAGCTGCTAATTATGTAAAAGCCGTGGATGAGGATGATTTTGCTAGTCTATCGACTTATGATACAAAGGGAACAGCCTGCTCTCAAAACGGGAGGGCTTTTAGTGGTAGTTATGCTCCAAATTTTCAAAATGGAATTGGTTTTGACGACGGAAATGGATTTTGGTCCAGTGAACAAGGTTTTGCTATAGGAGGTCAAGAAAAACAGAGTGAATTAAATGGTTACCTCTCAGAATTAGCTGCGGCTGCATTCGTCTGTAAAGTAAGCCTCGACTATTTAATTATCTGATCTGCTAAAAAAAACATGTCACACCGCTTCTGCATGGTCACTTTGCTTCCTATTGGTTGGTTACTGCCAAAAGAAAAGTTGTTGGCAGATGCTAGATTTTAACCTTTGATTATTTACTATTTCAAGACCACCGTGTATGTTCTAGGAATATCCCTAATTACGTTATTCTATTTGTTATCAGGGAGGTGTGCAAAGAGTTCATCTGTTAGATGGGACTAATGCTGGAGTTCTGTTGAAGGAATTGTTTCAAAGAGATGGAGTTGGTACAATGGTGGCCAGGTATGTGTTTAGCAGATACCTTTGTAAATTTTATTTTAAAGATTGTATCAGTATATTCTTTGTGCAGAATGGCCATTTCATTGAGCTAAATCTAATTGGCAGATGCTCAAATCAGCTAGAGTGTGGTTGATGGGGCTCTATATTATTTCTATGATGTCAACTATATAGCAACTGTATTCAAGGCATTTAGAGGAGCTTAAATGGATTGCATTTCACCAGTAAAATACGGATCCTGTTATTGAAATGTTCAGTCTTCACGTAGGATGAACCACCCATTTTAAAAGACATATAATCTGTATAAGATAAAAACAAGTTTATTCACTGAACAAAAGAAATATTCCATGTTGTGGCTGGCGGTACTTTTTCCTTCTCTTCCCCTCCCGCAAATTCTAAATGAAGAAATATTGATGACTGACTACTGAGGGAAGTTGTTTGGCACACTAACATGAATTTTGTATTGATATACACATGGATTGCCTCAATTACAGCGACCTTTATGAAGGAACTCGGATGGCCAGAGTTGCAGATCTCCCTGGAATTAAACAATTGTTGCAACCTTTAGAAGAGTCCGGCACATTGATAAGGAGCACAGAGGAAGAGGTTTGCTCCTGTAATCATAATTTTAATTCTATACATATTTTTCCATTTGTTCAGTTGTCTCAGTGTTGTTTATGTATTCTAGCTAGTTAAAGCACTGAACTCATTCATGGTCGTTGAAAGAGAAGGTCAAATTATAGCCTGTGCAGCTCTCTTTCCTTTCTTTGAAGATAAGTGTGGAGAGATTGCTGCTATTGCTGTTTCTCCTGAATGTCGAGGGCAAGGGCATGGAGACAAATTACTTGGCATGAGTAAATTGCTCACATATGATCTTCTAGTCATCCACACTAATTTTTTTTTTTTTTTGTTTGGGTCAATGCTACTGCTATAATTGAATGGGAACTGAAAAATTAATGGGGCCGACAGCATAAGAAGCACTAAGCTTTTCGATAAGTTTGCTTTAAAGAACGAAGTTTTTAAGTAGATGCAGGCCTCATCTGAACTGGTAGTAATTTACGTACCTCATTTCTACCAAGCAGCCTAGCTATGACATAACTCTCCAGCATGTCCTCCTATACCCCTGACCCCTCCCAAAAAGTAAATGGATAAAATATCGCCATGCACCTGCATCCACCTTGGTTACAGTTACATTCTTCCTTTTCATTAGTTAGTTATGGTCTCTTAGCTAGAATACTATTGGAAAAGCCAATAATGTCTTTTGTTTTACACCAACAGATGAAGGAGGTGAATCTTTAGATGGTGAATTCTCGTGTTTTTTGAGTTAGTTATCTAGTTAGAGACTTAAAGAGTTCTTGAGAGTTCAAATGCATACCTCATTGTTAATTAAATGCAGATTACATTGAAAAGAAGGCTTCTTCCCTTGGATTGCAAATGCTTTTCCTACTAACAACGCGCATGGCTGATTGGTATGTGTTTTTGGTTCGAATGCTGTACTGTGAAGTAGGAGCACTCGTCTATTTTTTGGAAATTAGTTATAAGTTGATGATATAGTAAATCATCGAAAAATTATAGTCCAATACCTGGTCATTCTGAACCCCAAAGTACATTGAAGCACGACTCTGGTAAAAGTGGCTGGTTTGTTATGCATACCTCTCTATCTTCTAATAACAGTTCCTTATTCAAACAGGTTCGTAAGGCGTGGCTTCTACGAGTGTTCGATCAATTGCCTACCCAAAAAAAGGACGGAAAAGATCAACTCATCTCGTGGATCAAAGTATTATAAGAAAAATCTTCTACCTTATAGGAGTGGTATCCACCTGGACACAGCTTATTCGTGACATAACATAATTGTAACTCGTTTCGTGTCTATAATATATATAGTGAATTTAAGCACGTAAAAAGAAGCTGCCTTCGTATTTCATCATCTCTTGTGCTCCAATCAGAGGAATTATTAGAATTTAGGCCACACTATTTATGGAACTGGTGATGCAAAAGCAAAGTAACACTAACATGGGCTAATTGTTTTGGAACTAGGGGTGGGCGTGCAACCCGACGAACCGGCTAAACCGGTCGGACCGGCCCGAACCAGGTCGGTTTGAGTCGGTTTTTGGGAGAACCGGTTCGGGTGACGGGTTTAAACTCTTGAACCCCAACCGGTTCGGTTCGGACAACGGGTTTAGTGGCTGAACCCGTCGAAAACCGATAACCCGATAAAACCTGGTTCACCAAAATTTTTATTTTATTTTTATATTTTTTTAAGGTTCTTTTTTTAAATTGAAACTTGTAAGTCGTAGACTTGGCTTACTCCAAATTCTCCCTTTAACAAATTAAGTACCAATTCAAATGACATTTCACAAAGGCAGAGGCTTTCAAATGAAGATGAAGGAAAAGAAGCAACTGATGATTATAATAGGAGAGCCAAGATCTTTGATAAAAGTTCAAGAATTTTCAAGAAATTACTTTTGCACATTTTCTTAGTCACTCTCACTCTCTCAAACCCTAGAAGGCTAGAACACAGATTCACTTGGCCACTGCCGTTGTGTCCCTGGATTTCGCCGCTGCTGCCACTATCGACTCCACACTGGCTGCAGTTGTCGCCATCGCCCTCCATATTGCGCCCCTAAGTCTGCCACCATTGCCCTCCACTTTGTGCTGCTATCGTTACCTATTTTCTCCTCTTTGATTTTGGCTGACTTTTGAATTTTATGTTTATGAAAGACAGAGAAAGCTCATAGAAGACAGAAGCGTACAAACTTAGTGCAAAACATGAGCTGAAAGCTTGAAATATATTTTCGCACCAAATAGGCCAATTTCAGCGAATTGGGCTTTTATTCTAAAAAAAAAAAAAGTAATCGGGCCTTATTCTTTTTTTGGGCCAGCTACCAAACCGCCAACCCGAGTCAACCCGACTCGTCCAGAGTCAAGTCAGGTTGACTCGGGTTTTGGACCCGATACGGGTCGGCCCAAGTCCAAAAGGCCAATCCAACGAATTGTCGGGTCAAGCCCAAACCCAACCCGACCCAACCCGACCAATGTCCAGCCCTATTTGGAACAACTGAACAAGAGCTTTCACATTAGGCCAACAAGATGCACAAAAATTGGTTTATATGAACGCATCAAACCCTGCCAGCCAAAAACAGGCAAATGGTGAGCACAGTGAGATTTGATACCACACTGTCTTTAGAAGATTAGAGCGTGATGCTTGATCTTTTTCCACCTGAAAAGAACATATCTCAATGCAGAATTTGATACAACACTGAGCATGAAAGAACCTAAAAACCAGTGAATTGCAATATTCAGAAATGAGTAAATATTTGCAAAATGTTCACTTTATTAGTGTTAAAATGCAAGAAGCTATAATTAGAAACGCATTCTCTTGGAGATATAACTCCACGAGAGCTCAACAATGGATGCCATGGGTTTCTTTCGGTCCTTCCTTCAGCCTTGACCAATGGAAAAGGCAAAAACAGAAATTAGATCAGGTCTCTTTCGGTGGGCCCTCCCATTTGAAGTTGTCTGCATATGATTTGGCCTGTCGCAACAATCCAAATAGGTAAATTGGGATTCCCTACTTTCATGTAAGATTCAAACTGATAAGGCAACTTTGTAAGTGTTATTAAATGCAAGATTAGTTCTAGCGTGCTCCAGATTTATTTAGGGTTAATGGGGACATGAACATCTCCATATAAGGAAATTAACAATCCAATGGTACAAACTTCTTGACTTATGGCTAGCAGTTGATGCATGTGCACTATAAATGTAGATGAGGGAAATGTTACGGAATTCATAGACGTGATTCGTTTACAGGAAGCACATGTTCAGTAGCCTGATCGTTCATGCCAATAGCTACAAATGTCACCAAAGCTAGATGAAGAAGAATCTCATACCTTCAATAATGGTGTGTGGCGCTTTTTAACCTGCAAAATGAAAACACAGTTCAGATGACATATAAGGAAAATGCTACCATTAACTGCTTTCACTTGTCTAGGAATGTGGTAAGTGGAAGGCAAAAAGTCCCTTCTCAGTTGTTCACATGAATTGCTGGTAAGGACAGTTATTTTTGTAACTTCGTGAATCAGCGCAACAATGAATCTATATAAACCTAATTATGTGATTTCACTTTGATCACACAGGCCCTTCAATATAGGCAACCAGCATGTAATTTCCACGTCTTAAGAGATAGGTTCTGGACAGTAATTATAAAAGAATTTACAACTTTATTAACAAGAGGACAAAATAAAATGGACATACCGTGTAATCCCAACCATGCCTTTCCACAAAGGCTTTTGCACCTTCTTCACTGTCAAAATAGAGTGCAGAATCACCAACATTGGCATATGGGTCCCCTGTTGATGTCCAACCCATCAACGGATTTTCCCATCTGCATGTCAGCAATGATAAATAGTCATTGAATAACCATTAAAATTGGTAAAAACAAAGAAATTTTTTTATTCTCTCCCCATAGCCAACTTATTGCAGAAGAAAAGTGAGAAAATGTAATGTCAGTGGGCAAAATGTAATGTCAGTGGGCAATAATGGGCTTCAGCCTGTAATGGAATGGCAATTAGTTTTTCATTCAGAAGGCAGAGGATGGGAATCTCTTCTAGTAATTATCTTCTACAACTTCTATAACTGATTACCAAGACCCTTAAGTATGCAGAAAGGTACTTAACTATACGTAATGACTAATAATATGATTATTAGTATCACCGAAAAAGTAGAATTTTTCACACTCAGAGATTCTATTTTTATCCCTAAAAAGAAAAAACATCAATAACCTTGTATTGTATAGCAGTGTTGGTGATTTAGATAGAAATAACAGATCTGGAAATATCTCTCTTACTGTAGCCTGCATCTTTCTAAATAAACACAATAAAATGGAGGGTAAAAGAAAATACTGTGACAGCAGAACAGAAATGAAGACAAAGTGAAACTTATGGTCATCTGCTGCGACCAGAGGAGGAGCCAGAATTTAGGTTTGTGAGGGCAGCTTGCTTTCAGCAGTACTATAGTCGTCTTGCTAGGTAATATAGTATTAGGTGGCACATAAAAAATTTTTTTTTACGATACATGACTAAAAATGTGAGACTCATTATCACTTGCTTTTCTACACACCCCCACCCCCAAAACACCCAAAAAAAAAATGGACCCACTTACAAGATGCTTTCTCAACAAAATACGCTCATTAAACTAAAGAAATCAACACACAAGCGTACAAAACATCTCCTTCTACTGTGACTGCTTCTCTCTCTCCCTCTCTCTGTAGCCTGGTGTCAAACCCCCATATTTACTGCCACAAGCCACATATGACAGACCATTTACTCACTCTACAAAAACTCTCCCAAAGATAATTAACATTATGCTTTGTTCTTCCTTACAAAAATTTACCCCTCCCCACCCCCCAACAAAAAAATCAACCTGTCTCTCTAAACTTATTGTGATAATGGAGTTTCTAGTGTATGTAGACAACAACTGCTCAAAGGTAGCAGGGGCGGAGGTGAAGATGTTTCCAGGGCGGGCCTTGCAGCTAAGCCCAACGCTGCGACAGAGATTGCAAATACAGAATAACTAAAATGAAAGCTTCCTTTAGTCTCTTAAATTTCAAATAATATATCTGAATAGAAACAGTGTCAGAATAACTAAAATGAAAGCTTCCTTTAGTCTCTTAAATTTCAAATAATATATCTGAATAGAAACAGTGTCAGATCGTGTTGGAGGGAGGTGCAGTAGCCCAGAAGTGACAAAAAAGCCAGCCTCTTCTCAAGGAAGACTAGCTTAATCCCACTATCACAGAGCTACTAGCTCAGCCAATTTAGGCTTGTTTCCTTGAGTTTAAAATGGTGAAAGAACTGCAAGCTCAATCTAGTTAAGGATGATTCTGGAAGTATACATTTACAAATTGATTCAAGCACCTCCAATCAATCAATATTACAGTGCTAAAATGAAATATACTAAAACAAAGGAACTGAAATATGAATAGATAGAACATAAGACATACTTCTGAGTGGACATGAAATTTATTTTCCACTTCCCAACTTTTCCTGATCCTTGCTGTGTAGCAGTTCGAGCTGGGGAATAAATTAAAACCTAAAACAAAAAATATGACAATGTTTAGCCAAGAATAAGATTTAACAATGTTCACAGAGCTAATCATTGTCAAATTAAAACTGGTGCAGAACTCAGATAAAAGAGATAAATTACAATTAGCTGGAGTGAATATAACAAAGATGGAATCGTTTAAAAAAAAAAAAAGGAAGCTTAATCTTACGAGAACCCTAAATACCAGTGTATATCAACTAATCCACTAGAGATACAATATATGTAATAACAGTAGAGAACTTTTCTCAACACAAAGGAAAGTTATTCCATCATATAAAAGCTGACAGATCAAAAGAGTGATAGATAAATAAAGACACCGTTCCCACAAAATACATACGCTTCGGCGAAGGTGTTCTTCGGGAATACCAGAGACCAAACCGACCTCGCGAGGTTTGATCTCGACCAAAGCCTCCTCCGTGGAGAATGCTCGGGAAAGTGGAGCAATGGTCGATCGATAGGCCTTGCTAGAGTGGCTCACCAGCCGTTGAAAAGAGCTCGCCATTTTTTCCTGTGCCCAAGGAGAATTTCACGTGCACGAAATGGATTTCTCCTGCTGTGAGGGGGAAAGTGATTTAGGGGAAATCGAGCAGGTGAAGCAAAACGTAAATTGCTAATTTCTTCAGGGGGCTAAATCTTTGCACTAAAACTATCTGTCCGGCTATAAAAACATATTGGACTCCGAATTCAGAGCATGACGAATTACAGAGACACCTCACTTGGCTCACCAATTTATAAACTTATATATCAAATAACCACCACCCACTTGAAAAACTAGCGTGGTTTTTCTGTCATGTATATATAAATTATAAACAAAAGAGTTAATTACACTTAACGTCTTCAACCTGTTAACTTTTCATAGATTACATCTCTAACCTTTAATTTTATTATTGTGAGTACATAACCTTTCATAAGTATTACACTTAACGTCTATGTAAATAATTTCATCTATTTCTACCGTTAAAGTTAGAGGTATTATAGTAAAATATAAAAAGTAAATGTTTTAATTTTTTTAAAAATTAAAGAAAAGAAGAGAGGAGGGGAGGGGAGTCTTCCCCAGTGCTGCCTCCGGCAATCAAAAGAGAGCGTCTTCCCCCTTTTTTCAATATGAAAAAATTAAAATATTTACTTTTTTGTATTTTACCATAATACGTCCAACTTTAACTCGATGGAATATATTGCAGGGATATTAAGTGTAACACTTTTAAAAAGTTAGAGACCTACATGAGTAGAATCAAAAGTTAGAGACGTAATTTATAAAAAGTTGAAAGATTAGGGAAGTTGAGTGTAATTAACCCTAAACAAAATCGGGTTGTACAAATAGTAGTAATACACATAACAGTACTCAAATTGTTTACCTGAACTTAAATTTGGGAAATTTTCCGTTTTGTTCATTTCCACTTGTCCAACCAATAAAAAAGATTTGGTAGAACTCTAAAACAAATAATAATAATAAAATAAAATAAAAATAAAAAAATAAATAAAGAAAGAAAGAAATGATTTGGTAAATTAAATGAATAATTTTTGGGGGAGAAAATTAAGAGGTGAAAATAACGTAACAAGATTAATGCTACTATATGTTGTGTGGTGACTTGGTAAGGTGTATGTATTATTTTGCCACGCCCTTATTAGATTGTATATCTCTTTTGCCCTATTTTGAAATTTTTATTAACCAAATGGTAATTATATTTAAATCACAATTTTTGTTTGGTTTACTACATTTTAATTGCATTCAAGATTCTTAAATCTTAAATGTTAACGTTTTCCAAAAAAAAAAAAGATTCTTAAATGTTAATTGCTATTATAATTATATATTATTGATTTTTTTCCTCTCTTAATTATTACGTTTAAGAACATACGAACCACATATAATTGTATGTAAGTAAATAATAATAATGGCAAAATTGATTTAGAATATCGAATCACGCTAAGATAATATATGCAGATATGTATGAAACATATAAAAAACCAAATTTATGCTATTATTATTAAAAATTTTTAATTATAAAAAATGTGATCAAAAGTTGAGACAAAATTATAGAGTTGCTTTAAAAAACTTTCCGAAAATTTTGTTTAAAAACTCTTCAGCCATGTGACGTGTATGAATACATATTGTGTGAGTTTAAAATACATACAATATAAATTTGAAATAAATGTTAACATACATCTATACATGCCACATGGGTAAGAAATTTTTCTAACAGAATTTTCGATAAGCTTTTGAAAATTTTTCCAAAATTATAATTACTAGTATACCGCTGCTCCTTTGGGTAAATCTCACCGTAGGTTCTTGTTATTAGAGATTAAAAGAAAAAAGTGATTTGGAGATGATTGAAAGAGCAGTGGAAAAGAAGAAGGAGGAAGCTTTGAGGACAAACGAATATTCATTTTTTTGGGCCAACTGGGGTGGCAATATATATATATATATATATTATTAAATAAAGGTGAAGAGCTAAGTGCAATTAAACAAAGTGTTTGGCAATTCCTTAAATTATAATTCGGATTATAATTTGCTACGTAATATTATTTTATTGATTATTTTTGGTAAAAAGTAGAAAATTAACGTTTGGTTTTATTTTTTGATTTTTTGAAAAAAATGAAATCAATGAAATGATGACGTGTGACAAATTATAATTTAGATTATAACCCGAGGTAGTTGCGAAACACCCTGACAATTAAACATCGTGCACTAAATAATTTCGACAATGCTACTTGAACAAAGCCTATACAAAAATTCTAATAAAATCGACATATGACACAATTTTTTTTAACACATCATATTACTTTTACATCAACAATAATCACACATCGCATATGTCTATTTTATCTACCTTTTTGTATCTTATTTTGCCTAATAAGAATTATTCAAATAATTTTTGTCGTGCGGATGTAATTTTCAGTGATTAACAGATCTGTTTAGAGACGGGAAGCAGTCAATTATTATCCAATTAATTAATGTGTTAGCGATTCTTCCAGAACAAGAAAAGGGGCCTAAACAGTGGCCGTCTGTCAGCTACTGAGTCACTTCTAGGGTTTCAGTCGTTCCAGTATTGAAAAAATGGGCGGAAATTCAACGTGACGCTTGCACATATTTTGGCACCTGATTTTGGTAGAGTACCCCAAACATTCTGAATTGCACAGATAAATTGGCATTGGCATCACAGTTTTAATTGTTTGGTTCTCTCTCTTTTTTTTTTTTTCCAATTTTTTCCGTTTCTTTTTTATGTCCTTTGACTCTATCGTGGTTCTGAATGGCTGTGGTTGTTGTTTGAACACTTCATTCTTCGATTTGTTTTTCGCTGGTTTGTTTGATTGGTATCTGATCTTAATTGTCGTTTGTTATATTCACTTTAATGACGGACTAAGGTTTGAGAAAGGCGGGACACACTTCAAAATTCTTAAAGAACGCAAAACTTGAAAGTTCATCGTTAATTTCTGGAGAGAAATTTTGGGCCAAAAAAAGAGGAGCTTTTCTGTTTACCTGCATCGCTGGTTCATTGTATGTGATATGTAGAGGACTTTTCTTTTTCTTTTTCCTTTTTTTTTCCTTTAAATCATGGCAGGGGATGGGATTATTGCGGTGGGGAATTGAACAGTGGTGAAGGGTTTGGGAAACCCACTTGCATGCCGCTAGGCTACATTGGTCTTGGCATGTAGAGGACCTCTTCTGTTTAGAATTTGTAGCATAATTTTTATCTGTTAGCTGTTAAGTCGGTTAATAGTCAATTATTTATCTGGAAGTGTTATGAACTGTTCTCAGACTTGTTTGGTATAATTCCCGTTGCCGTTATTCTAAACATTTGCTCAAACATTTAAGCTTTTTTAAGCTTTTCGGTGCCACTTTATATGAATCCTCTTTGGTGGGCATTGCGCAATCAAGCATTGAATGATTTTACTTGACAAACTGTCCCCCTTTTAGATTAACTTCATAACTCCCAATTGTTTATAGAGAGGGTTTATTTATTTATTGGCAGGTTTTGAGTCATGTCTTATATTTAAGACCTTTTCTGGTTCTGCATTTCATTCCCGTGCTCCTTTTTTTTTTTTGGCCTTTAGCAATCTACAGCTTTTTATCCTTAATTGGATCTCCCTGCCATTATTGATGGCTAATTTCATGTATTTATAAGTTCGACAGTAAAAGTAAATTTGCTGCCTGGCATTCTGAGCTTTAGGCATTGTAACCTTTAAGGCTAATATGGGAGTCAAAATAGGCTAACAGAGAGTTTTTCTAGTTGTATAATGATAACGGTTCTGGTTTCCCAATAATTCAGTTTATATGAATTATTAGATCTGGTGCTTTATAAGTCATATAAAAAAAGCGAAATATCCATTTGATGGAAATATTACAATTATTTCCACTGTTCCGAATGCTTAACTGATTATTTGTATCTTTAATTGTGCATGTCTTGAGGATTCTGTGTTTCAGATGTAACCAGTGGGAGAAGCTCATTCATTTAAGAAGTCTTGAGAGGTGCGAGGATGGGTGCTCCTAAGCAGAAGTGGACATCAGAAGAAGAAGCTGCTTTGAAAGCTGGCATTTCAAAGTATGGGGTTGGTAAATGGAGTACCATACTGAAAGATCCAGAATTTAGCACAGTTTTGAGAGCGCGTTCAAATGTGGATCTCAAGGTATGATGAATTAAGGTTTTATCAATTATGTTACATTATTTTGAAGGAACTCAGTCTCTTAGTTGGGGTATGAATTTATTGCAAATGATACTGATGTTTTTATTTTGAAATGTGCAGTTTTTTCCTGGTTGGAACTTGATTGTGTATTGTTTACCTGACAGGACAAATGGAGGAATTTAAATTGTATGTCAAATGGCTTGGGGTCGCGGCATAGGGCCAGGGTTTCATCTAAAAGCACTCAAGTGATTCCTAAGATCGACAATGATGCCATGGTTCCTGCAACAGCAGTTGAGAATGATCCTGAAGTGCTTGACGCGATGCCTCTTTCCGAATCTAGTGAAACACCGCATGGTGAAAGTTCGCAAAAACAAATTTCAAGGTACCTTCATTCAGGATCGCCCATTTACATAGCTCCGTCACCCATTAATTATGGAGGAACTTGTTAAATATTGGATACAGAATAAGTCACGGGGATTTAATCAAAGTACTATCTAAACATATACTGTTATTATGCAATATATTGGATAAATAGGCATTGTGATGGGGTTGGACACTGGACTATTGTTTTCTGTTATTAGATGCACTCAAGATACTCTATGTTCATGGACCACCATGTCTGAGTTCAACCTAGCTCATGCTGAACTGAGAAAGGAATTGAATGAGATGTGTAACTGCTACAAATTATAAATAGTTAGGAATGAGACCTCTATCAATTAATCTCCGGAGCTCATGCCATTTTTCTACACTCTTGTTGACAAGTTGGTTTGGCACTCCCTTTCGTGGATGCAGGATTGACAATCTTGTGCTGGAGGCAATAACCAAGCTGAAAGAACCTCGTGGATCTAGTCGGCATGCCATTGTACAATACATTGAGGTAATCTGATAGCTTGTTAACTTTAGCAATTGATCATCTTTATTCATGTAAAGACTTCTATCTTGCAACATAGAAATCTTTGCCATGTAATCCGAGTTAACTTCTTTAGGTTCTTTTATCTGTTGTCATCTTAATGGTTTTATATCTGTAAATTTTCATTTTGTAGGAGCAACGCTCTGTACCTTCAGATTTTGAAAGGATGTTAGCTACAACTTTGAAGCTTTTGACAGATAATGGACGGTTGATTAAGGTATTCTTATGTCAATGCCTGTTTTTTGTTTCCTATACACATATCATTAAAACCAAAAGGATTTCAAATTATTTTCTATGTGTTCATACACACGTGCGTTCATTTTATGTTCCTTGATTTGGAAGCCTGGATTGAGAAAAACAGGCTCTATTTTGCACCATCATCATCAGTTCCCTCTCATTCTGTTCATTATAATTATGATTTTTTTTTAGAGAGAGAGAGAGAGAGCCTGCTGTTATGTGGCCTCATGAAAACATACCCTTGCAGGGTCCACCCTGCTCTGCATATGTAGCAATTTAGTAATTTTGGACAAATGAGTGATAAAATTAAGGGAATAATTAGATGTTGTAATACTTAGTGACACTGAAGTGGAGACCTGTTTCAAGCTTATTTTTTCTTATTGATGTTGCATATACTGTCAATTCAACTTTGCTTAGTTGCAGGTATCCTATTTCAGAATGGGAGTCCACCATGAGGACGTTTGTATTGGCACTTAAGCAGTAAAATGGTTAATTCCTGGATCTGCCTTCTAGATATTCCATTGACAATGTTTTTGCTTTCAATTCCTCCTGATACTATGTATTCCCTCATTGTAACATGTTTGTTGTTAAAGAGCCTATGGATCGAATGATAGGGGCTCTGGTATATTTTAATTTTCTGCTCAGCTAGCAAGGAATACAGATGTCTTGTTGAATACGGGATTATATTTAGCTGCTCGAAAATTTCATATTTTACTTATGATGTTTTGATGCAGACCTACAATATTTTGTGGGGTTGAAGTTAGGAAATTAGTAACAAGTGCAAACGTGGATTTTTGTTGTGTATGGATTTGGCCAACTTTGATATGAAATTATAACTGTATTGTTTGCATTAACAGGTGAAGCATCAGTACAGGATTGCACCAAGCTCAATGTCTACTGATGCAGGGAAAGTTGCTTCCTTGTCTCTCTCAGATGGAGCAAAGAATACTCCTGATAAAGTAGAGAAAAATGTTGTCAAAATCGTTACTAAAGCCCAGGTTGATGCTGATCTAGAGAAGATGAAGAGCATGAATGCAAAAGAGGCTGCTGCAGCTGCTGCCCAAGCGGTTGCAGAGGCAGAAGCTGCAATTGCAGAGGCTGAGGCAGCAGCACGTGAAGCTGAGGAGGCGGAGGCTGAGGCAGAAGCTGCCCAATGTTTTGCTGAGGCTGCAATGAAGGCGTTGAAATGCAACGCTAACCGTTGCTGGTAAAGTTGAGAATCTATATGGTTTATCTTATTGCAGAATTGCTTACCAGACGAGCAATTGCTGGTCTTTGCCCATGAAATTGATGATTCACAAGAAATAGGCACTCTTCTGACCACAAGGAAAATGAATTTTCGTTCCAGCCCTTTTATAAATGTTCCTTTCGACTCTTTAATCTCTCTCTCTCTCTCTCTCTCTCTCTTTTTCCCCTCATAAGTTATGGACCACTATTGTTTTCAAGCATAGTTTTCTGAGGTTTTTCTGGTCGAGGAATTTTGTGGATCTACTTTTTTCCCAAAGCAAATTTTCTGTTTTAAGATTTTTGCTTTTTCTCTGATATTATCATTTTATGTTGATGCAGAAATGCGAATGGCCACCACTGCGGCTCATCTCATCTCTGGAACTTTGCCGTGCACGTGGCTCATCTTTTGCAAGTTTGTCTGTATGTAGATATATGGATAGGGATGTAAATCTTGGGAATTTTGTCCATAGAATGGTTTCTGAATTTTATTGGTTTAGATATTAACCAGTAGCTTGCCAGTTTTACAGTACCCTGTTGTCGAGTTGAACTGCATTGCACCTATGGATGGTACCAAATGGTTTTACTTATGTTGCGCTATTTTCTTTTAATTAAGCCCAAATTTGAGTTCAGTTCTCTTTCCATATAAGTTTTTAGTTACGATTCGTCAGGGTTTCTTATTGATGTTAGATGATGTCGATATATTGGTACCAAAAAATGAGTTTTCATTTGCAGTCAGCTAATGTAATGCATCTTCCGAATTCATGTGGCATGTTATATAAGCCAGTTTCTAAATCCGGCCATGTGATACTTCTGATTGATAAACGAGGAATATCACTGCATTTGTTACAAATTACAATATGTATATGTCGATTTTAGGCATATTGCACACGTTTCTCCTTACAAAAGCGCACCTCTCCTTTTCACGTCCTTCCAAAATTTCCAGTATTTCATGGGCAGAAGGGGGGCCATCCATTTCACCGGATGAAACATGAGGATTGAAATTCAAGTAATTGAA
>CAVNYN010286904.1:0-27153 GCA_963692815.1 Nyctanthes arbor-tristis
ATTGGGGGGGATTCACCCCCCCCTTTTTGGCCACCGGCAGACGTGGGGTGGGGTGGGGAATTTTTTAAAAATATTTTTAAAAAAAATTTAAAATGTTTATGGGTGGTATAATCGTCTTTTTCATAAAAATTTGACGGAATAGGGATGATTTGTGTGTATTTTTGAAAGGTTGGGGACGAAACCTGTTCTTAACCTAAAGATTGAGGACGATTTGCTAAATTAATCCTAATTTGTTGAAAAATAAGATCCTACAACATTATTAAGCTCATTTTAATATATAATAATAATAATCTATGTTGCAACTTAGTAATAGTTACCGTCGCTGTCAAGCTCTACCGCCACCGCCGCTATCGCCGTATAAATACACGTCCGTCTAACTGATAAGAGGTGAGCGACCAAAAAAAAAAAAAAGTCCAAATCACTTTGTCTTCGTCTTACTGCTCGCTACTGCTGCTCATCAACTTAATGCCTCATAGGTAAACTCTTCTCCTTTTCATTCCTTGTTTTCATCTTTTTCATTTGCTAGTCATCCTCCATCTTCTCATCTATCGACCTCTTCTACTCTTGTCACCTCCCAATTGGACTTCTCTAATTCTAGACCACTATCCCATCGTCCTTTTCCTCCTACTCCACAACCTCAATGTACTCATATAGTCACTCGATCTCTAGATAATATCTTCAAACCTTGTATTCTTTTTTCTCTTCTATCTCAACTACCTGATCCAGACATAGAACCCGTTTCCTTTTCAAAAGCCTCAAAACTTCCTCAATGGTGTGATGCAATGCGTGATGAAATTTCCACCCTTCAATGTAATCATACATGGGTTCTTGTTCCTCCGGAGTCCACCCAAAATGTAGTCCGATCTAGTGGGTTTATCGAATTAAACGTAACCCAGATAATATCATTAGCCGTTACAAGGCTCGTCTTGTGGCGAAAGGTTTTAATCAACGACCAGGGGTTGATTTTAGTGAAACATTCAGTCCAGTTGTCAAACCTGCTATTATCCGTCTTGTTCTCACCCATGCCATTATTAATCATTGGTCGGTACAGCAGTTGGATGTCAATAATGCCTTCTCACAAGGCACACTTTCAGAACCCGTTTACATTCAACAACCACTTGGTTTTGTGAACTCTCAATTTCCCTATCGTGTGTGTTTATTAAAGAAAGCCATATATGGACTTCATCAGGCTCCCCCATGTATGGTATCATGAATTTCATTCATTTCATCTTGCATCTCGGTTCTCCAATTCCAAAGCTGATTCTCCTCTTTTTATCTATGCATATGGCTCGTCTTTTATTTATCTACTTATCTATGTTGATGATATTATTGTCACCGATAACTCCACTTCTAGTCTTCAACAGTTTATTGACAAGCTTTTAGCTCGGTTCTCTTTTAAGGATCTTGGACCTCTTTCATATTTTCTTGGAATCGAAGCACATCAGACGTCGGTTGGTTTGTTCCTGACGTGTGCTCTTCCGATCTCCATGATATTCTTCAGCGCACTAATATGCTTGATGCAAATAAAGTTTCTACTCCATTGTCTCCATCTGACACTCTTAAACTTCACGATGGTTCTCTTAGTTTTGATCCAATGCAATATCGTCAAGTTCTAGGTTTTTAACAATATCTCTCCCTTACACGGCCTGACATCAGTTTTGCTGTGAATAAATTAGCTCAATTTATGCATTGTCCTACTATCTCTCACTAGGCTGCTGTAAAGCAAGTTCTTCAGTATGAGTCACACTATGGTTTTTTTTTCTATCTTCCCGATCTCCTTTATCTCTCTATGCATTTGCAGATACAGACTGGGCTTGTGATGTTGATACTAGACACTCCACATCTGCTTACTTTGTTTTTTTGGGCTCTAATCCTATTAGTTGGAGTTCAAAAAAAAAAACAGATTTCCGTTGCTCAATCTTCTACTGAGGCTAAGTATTGGGCTATTGCATTTGCCACTGCTGAAATTAATTGGCTGAATAACTTGCTTCATGAGTTGCTGGTTTCCTTGATTGCTCCACCTGCCATTTATTTTGACAATGTTAGTGCCACCTATCTCTGTTCTAATCCGGTTTTTCACTCGCGGATGAAACACATCGCCTTGGATTTTCATTTCGTTTGTGATCAAGTGTTCCGTTAAAGGCTTCGTGTCTCTCATGTCTCCTCAGCTGATCAGCTTGCTGATTCCCTCACCATACCGTTGGCATGGAAGCCGTTTCAACTCCACCAATCCAAGCTTATTGTCCTAGCTGGACCTTTGCGCTTGCGGAGGCATGATAAAGCATCAATTTTGCAGTAACTTTGTCTCCAAGAATGTTGCGATTATTCCTTGTATTGTATTGTCAATCTTTCCTTGTACAACTGATTTAGTTACCTGTATTATTCATACAACTGTGTATATATCTACATGTACTAGAGAATCAATAAACATGATTCATACTTTTCCACAAACTCTTTAGCATGAAGCTCATTACTATAAGTCTAGCCACAGAACCATCTATGACACGATGCAATTTTTCTATTACCAAAATCCCAGTGATTTGTCGTCCAAGATAATTCACAGTGTACACTATGGATTAAACTCATTAGACCGAACAAAATTAATATTCATTGACGAATAATGAAATTTGTGAGACACACTAAACAAATAAATTTAGGAAAAAATAATAAACCAAAATATAGCATTACATGAGAAAATAGATTTCATTTTTTTTTTTTTAATTCAATCTATACGCAGAATGGAAAGAAACAAAATAAAGCCAAGATAATCGGCTCGACAAAATAAGCCAAAAAAATCTGGCGGAGAAAAAATAAATTAGGAAAAAATTATACAAAAGTTAACCCCAAAAGCATTCTAGGTGGTTGGGGGGAAAAGGGAATATAACACATCAAAAAATCAAATTAAACACCCGAATTAAAATTTCTGCACTTAGAATCGATTTTAAAACGTTGATATAAGTTGCATCAATTAAGAACAAAAATTGTAGAAACGTTTTCATTGAACAAATATTTATTCAAGAGTTCCAATTATCTGAAAATAAAATCCTAATAAATCCAAGAGAAAAAAAAATCGGTAATCGAATATTTTAACAAACAATAAACCAAACAAAATAAATACAATCATCATCTTTGCACCAAAAATAAAAAAAAAAGGAAATAAAATCAGTTAAAACATGAGCATATTAAAGGAAACAGGGCCCAAACCAAAAGAATAGGGCCCGTGTTGCTGGCTTGTTGTGTGGCTACCATTTCCCCATAAAAGCTGGTTCCCACCGGATGTAGTTGTCACTCTTCCACTTTTAAGATATAATAATAATAGATTGGGTGAATGGGGGAGAGCTATTCAGCTATTAGTATATACTCAAATTCAAAATCTTATCTAAGTAAAGATGCTCTTTACCAGTTTTTTTGAACAGCGTTAGCTCGTTAAAGAACCAACATTGCCCAATAAAAACAAGATTTTTGCCTTTTTTTGATAAAGTAAAGGAATCAACGCCAATTCTTTAGAAAATTTGCATTTAAAAAGGCCCAAGTCTATAAATCTACAAATTTTCCAAGAAGGGTATCATTGCGATTTCCAAATCTGCTATTGAAAAAGGAATGAAAAAAAGAAAATATTTTCGAGAAAAGGAAAGAAAAATGAGAGGAAACTGTGTGAAAGAAGTGTGTGCCGGTTATCATGTTATTATATATAATCGAAATATATCGGCATCACATTTTTTTTATAAAAAATGCACTACATTTTAATTACATTATCATTATTATTAATTATTATTACATTTTTTTTTACATTTATATATAATTTTAATATTTTTGCCATGTTCTTTCTTATCACCTTCTATATATTAGTACTTCTTATCTTAAATAATGATTTTTGCCCTAATTTTTGTATAATCATACTTTCTAGCTAGTAATAAAAATAAATAATTTTATTTAACTGTCTTTTATATTTCACTAATTTAATATATTTTAATTACTTTCTTAACTAAGTTTTTGCATGAAAAGTTTTATAAAGTACAAGATATGTTAGTTACAGAAAATTTTGAGAAAATAACTCTGGCAAAGAAAGTTAGGAACATAAAATTAGTGAAAGCTAAGGTTATTCAATGCAATTAAGGTGTGGTGTTATTATAAAAAAGTGTAGTATTAATGTAATCACCCTAAATAGTAATAAGTTGTAGATATTATTATTATTTGAATAATAATATCACATGGGGACTGTAAAAGGAATTGAAGGTTGGTAAAGATGGTAGAAATACACTTGAATGTCATTAGAGCACACAAGACTTGGCATATGTATAAAATGTTTGGGTTACTTTCATAAAAGGTCCTTAACCTTTGCACTTTCTATCAAGGAACCTTTATTTTCAGTGTCTTAGCTCCTCAACATTTTATAAATTAATTCATAAAGTCTTTTTTGACAATTTTACCCCTATTTTTTAAATAAAAAATTCTAAAAAATAATAAAAGATCGAAAGAAAAATAAATTTTCCCACCTACCTACCTACCTAGCTACTCATTCTGCCTCTGTCCCCAGCATAATCGAAAATGATAAATACTTGCACAAGTTTTCTTTTTTTGGGGAGAATCTTATTTTTCTGTCATGTCTAACATCAATGGGAGAAACAAATAGTAAAATTATAGGTATTCTCTTTTACTACTTGAAATAACTATCAGAATTTATCATTTACATTAAAACAGGAATGTCGGTGGGTAAGTAAGGAGACTGGAAAGATCTGATAGGTAAAAAAAATAAGGGTTTTCGCAAAATAAAATGGTGTAAGTATTTGTCATTTTTGATAAGATTAGAGGCAAGAAAATGGGTAGCTAGTTAGGTAGGTGGAAAATTTTATTTTCTTTTTTATTTTTATTACTTTTACTATTTTTAGAAATTCTTTTCATTAAATTTTTAGTCAAATTACCATTATGTCCTTTATATTTTTAAATTAAAAAAATATAAAGCTTAAAAACAAAAAATATATATAAATTTTTTAAAAAAAAGGCAAGGCCATTTCAGGCAGCACGGGCGTCTCCCCTTTTCTTTTTTATTTTTAAAATTTATATATATATTTTTATACTTTTTATTGTTTGCTTTAAAAAAATAAGAGACATAATGGTAATTTGAATAAGGATTTAATCGAAAAATTGACGAAAACCGTTAAGAAGGACCAATTGTGTGAGTTATTGAAAGGTTGGAAACTCAACTTGTTGAAAAAAAGTTAGAAACTCAGACGATACTAACTGTAAAAGTTGGGGATGAAATATGAAATTAACCCCTTACTTAAAAAGTGTGAGGCAAAAATGTCATAAATAATCATATGAGTAAATTTATGAAAGGTTCGAAACTAATGGTATTGAAAAATAAAGTTAGGGCCCTAACTGATAGAAAGTACAAATGTTGGATATCTTTTTTGAAATTAACCGTTATTATTATTATTATTATTATTATTATTATTATTGACAAACAATTTTAACAAATAATCTAGACCCTCCATTTTGGGTACATAATCTAACGGTCTTAAGTCTTAATAATGTATTGAACCAATCATGTTTATATCCAAATACAATAGACCGCAGCCTTTGACCATTTACTATATTTAATTATTTATATGCGTTTTGCCTCATCTCAATCTTGAAAGGAAGGACGTAGAGGAAAATTCTAAGAGGAGATTCCCTTTAAATTTTAAAAAGGAACATTCTCTGTATTATTATCTAAAAATTTGACTATATTATTTAGAAATTTTATTTTAATTATACACAGATATATTATTATATTAAATAATATTACTATTTCTGATTAAATTACTTATTTAGTAACTTAGTAGGGATGTATGTATCTTTTTGACTATGTATTTCAATTAAATATAAGAGTATTTTTGTCAATATATTAAATGGTTATTTAATAATAGGTAATCAAGAAAGTGATTCGACAGGGAAATATAACATAACCCTATTATGTTTGGTATATATGACTCACACATAGATTATAAATTTGGAGTGTTTGTAATTTAAATTTTTATAATATAAACAAGTATGGGTATTATTCGTTTCAAAAAAAAAAAGAGTGCGTTTATTATTGTGTGTATATGTAGATAAAGTAAAATTTCTCCTACATTATTTTAATCTTTTAATGAAGTGACCCACACGCGAAAGATCTTCAAGACTCCTCGTTTCATCACTTGTAAGTTGCGTAGCCAAATGGTCCATTGTGTGTCGGAGATATAAATCAAATAATTAGTCCGGTTCTCTCTACTGTTGCCGGCGTGTGCCTACTAGTATTTTCTCATGGCTCTTCATTCTTCAATAAAACTTGCAATAATCGTTATACTAATTTCAAGCGAAATTGCTTATGGATGCTTCAAATCTATAATCAGTTTCGGCGATTCAGTCACCGACACCGGAAATATGTTTCTCCTTCGTCCACCGGATGATCCTTCCATCTCGGCGCTACCACCTTATGGGGAAACTTTCTTCGGTCGCCCCACCGGCCGATATTCTGACGGTCGTATCATTCTAGATTTCATTGGTCAGTAGAATTTAATGAGTTTTTTGCATTGTTCTGTACTAGATGGATTATTGCATTCATTCGTTCATCATGGTTGACAGCTGAAAGTTTAGGACTGCCATATGTGGAACCATTTTTGGCCAGAAATTTTGCAAATGCAAGTAACAAAAGGGATTTTGGTAAAGGCGTGAATTTCGCAGTTGGTGGAGCTACAGCACTAAGTGCGTCTTTTATTGGGAAATATGGGATCTCTAATCCTAACACTGATGTCTGTCTCGAAACTCAATTGGATTGGTTCAAGCAATTTTTTGCTTCATTTTGCCAGACTAATCTAGGTAAGGCCGACCGACTCACGTATGAAAATTGGTCAAGCTAATCATATTCACATATTTTATATTTATCATCACTCATTTTGTCTTTTATTTTTCATTAAAACTCATTAAAATGAGTTTGTAAATGAGCGCATATATCTAATAGGAAGGGAGCCTAAACTCTTTATGGGGAGCGGAGGCTAAACTTTTGAAAAAATTCATATATGATGTAACCAGAAAAACAAATGTCACAATGCAAACAATGTAGGGAACAAATTCAGGTGATGATGACGTGTATTTTTGTATACACGTAACATCATGCTTTTGTCTTTATTGGAGGGCCATATGTGGCCCGCTTAAAGTTTTGTAAATTCTCCTGAGGATATCGCATCTCCCAAGGATTGAAACCTTATGGCCCTTTTAAGGTTTTGTAAATTCCCCTAAAGAAATCGCGTCCCCTAAAGATTGAATCCCCCAAACCCCCAACCTTGACAATTCCCTAAAGGGAATTTGCAAAACATTGAGGGGGTCACATATAGCCCCTCAAAGAGGACAAAATCGTAATATTACATGTATACAAAAATACACATCATCATAAAAAATGCGCGTTTGGAAACAAAAAAAAAAATCAAGTTATCCCTATTTTTAGGAAAAGTGGAGGGAAAATTACGGTAAGATTGTACTGTAAGCTCTTTTCATTTAATTAATATATAGATTTCATTTGAAACAGTAAACTATGAGCCTTTTGATTTTCAAAATATTTCTGGAACTTTCACTTCACTCTAAATTAATTTTATAAGTCCAGAAAGGAAATTTTCTTTCTTTTTCAAGCAAACCAAAGAAAGTCATTAAAATTCCATGAAATCCACAAATTTCTTTTCGGGAACCCAAAAAGAAAAAAAAAAGGAAACTATTAAAAAGGTCTCTAAAAGTTCAATTGAATACACTCCCTTAAATCATGTATGTCTCACTTTCAAAAATAATAATAATAATAGTAATAATAATAATGTGTATCTAGCTACAAATGTTTAGTAAAATCTATTTAATTTGTTCATCCAGTTACGACGGAATGATCAATTACTACTTCCAGTAGGATGTACTGCCTTTAATCTATTCTTGTTATTCAATATATACATTTACTACTTAATCAAATCTCTCTAATGTTAGAGGAAAACAGCATGAAGTACACGGTTCCACTGCTAATTATAGTATCGTTTTTATTTTTCGGGAAGTGGATATTTTGATATAACTTGTAGTTTACTCTCCTTTCGTCTCACAAAGATAGGTGGGTAGTTAATCTTATACGAATTAATAAATAATTGTTAATATGGTTGGGATAATTAATTTTACATATATTTTCCAATTATCCTTTCTGTATCATTAATATTGAATTGTATTGGTAGTTGGTGTGGATGATTAATTAAGGACAAAATATGAAAACAAAAAATTAAATGTATGCTCTATTTAGTAAGTGGTCTATCTTTGTGAGACGGACGAAAATAAAATATTAAGCTATCTTTGTGGAACTGAGAGAGTATATAAAGTGAATTACTTTTAGAGAATGTACAGTTAAAAAGGTGTGTTGACCCCGTCCAAAAAAAAGAAAGAAAGAGCGCTGAAAAAAAGTTATTTTGAGAATACCGCCAAAGAAGGGTTGAGTTGACTCGCAGTTATTATTAAGTTAAATGAATGAACTAAAAATCTTGTTTAAGTTTTAGATAATAATTTATTTGTCTCCGTGTTTTACAAACCAATGGCTGTACAGTTATTCAATTATTTAGATTTTCGAGTTAGGATGGTTGTCCCCCAAAAAATTAATAAATAAATAAATTGTTTTTCAATTTTTGTTATTAGGTTTGGTGATATATGAGCAATATTCCTGAGACAATACTAACGCATTATCTTTTGTTGCTTCCATGAACAAAATGCACCACCGTCTTGATGATAGATTGTAAACAGTTTCTTCAAACTTCTCTAATATTGGTTGGGGTGATCGGAGGCGCCGAATACAACTATGCATTTGACCAAGGGATAGACATAAAAGTGATTGAGTCTTTAGTTGCTCCGATAGTCACACAAATCAGTTTAACGATCCAGGTATGTAATAACCTTAGTTGTGTTGGCATACTTGTTGCCTTAATTCCCTTGAAAGAGTTGATTATAGCGATTTATTTGTGAACCAAGAATTGATTAAGCTAGGAGCCAAGACGTTGATGGTTCCGGGGAACTTTCCAATCGGTTGTTCACCTTATTATCTTACAATATATTACGACATCTCGAAGGGAAAAGAATATGACCCCCAAACTGGTTGTCTTAATTGGTTAAACGAGTTTTCCCAATACCATAACGAGTTGCTTCAAATGGAACTAAACCGCCTTCGTAGACTTTATCCTCATATCACCATTATATATGCAGATTATTACAATGCTGCAATGCACCTTTATCGTTCTCCATACAACTTTGGTACTTCTTAATGTGTAAAGTTTTTTTCATTGTCTTGCCTTGTCTTTTTATCAGCTAATATATCTAAGTTTACTGCATTTTGTCAAATGTTGGTGCAGGATTTACCACCATTTTTAGAGCATGCTGTGGAGCAGGAGGACCATACAACTTTAATGAATCAATATTATGTAGCAGTCGACAAGCAACATGTTGCGATGATCCATCTCAATATCTCAGTTGGGACGGTATGCACTTCACAGAGGCAGCAAATCGTTTGATAGCTTGGGGTCTACTCCAAGGACCGTACACCATTCCTTCCATCCCAACAATATGTACCTCCACGCTTACAACCACTGGAGTTTCTAAATGTTGATAAATTACAAGATGCAACATTTTCCCACAAGTTAATTTCCACTCATAAGTTGATTTGTGTATTTTTACAGAACTTGCGTTTGGGTACTTGGCGATTGTTATTTGTGTAATATTAATTTCATGAACCCCTTGTTTGGTTTAAATTTTCCAAAGTCAATTCTCTCAAATACTCATTTTCAACAATATATTTATCTATTAAAATAATCTTTCGTGTATATATATACTATATTTCCACCCGTGCAACTCTAAAGGAATTTTATGCATAAAATGTGAAATTATGTTTATCATGTTTGATGTCATAAAAAAACTACAAAATATCTTTGGCATGGAATTAATATGCATCTTTGGCATGGAATTAGTCTCGTTGAACCAATAATTTTTTAATTAATTCTTATTTTTTTATTTTCTTTAAAGATAATAAAACCCAGTGACATCATTATATGCTTCACACCGGTGCGTACGGACACACTATTCTTCACACTCGTGTGTTTCACGGACACGTTATGCTGACAAAGTAAAATATGATTGAATATGAGCTAAGTTTTATCTTGAACTATATCTCCACAAAATCGACGTGTAATGAGACGCAAGGGAGATTATTAAAACTCAAGTTGTACATATCAAAGATTACAAACTCGTTTAAAAATAGTTTTTAATAAGTTATTGCATAGGCTCCTTTAGAATTTATTACATAATAATATCAATTAAAAGTTGCATATGGGAAGAATAATTTATAGTAATCCAACCAATCATAAGTTGACAATAAGTTGCTATCAAATTCGCATCAAAAGGACATAAAATATGATAAAAAACTTGTCATTATAAAAAGACATTTTAAATGAAAACATCACACACGTTCTTATGATTAGTTTTATTTCCTTTTGATTCCATAGAATATTGCAATTAATCATCAAAATATAGCTTGTAACTATACCAATCTTTTGACCAAAAAAAATCACATCATGAAGGGCAAAAAATAAAAAATCAAAATAATAATCAAATATAGAATAATTGCTTTTAAGTTTTTTTCCTCCAAAGAATTCGCTTTATACATATAATCATCAGTGTATGTAACAATTTTCTGTCAAAACAAAATTACACCCCCGTATTAATTTTAATCTTCTCTTATGATCAATAATTATTCGTAATTTTCCTTTTAGCAAGATTTATTAATTTTCCTTCCTAATATTTGGTTGTACAACTTAAATGGTGTGATATCCAAATTTATCTTATCATCATAATAAATGTTAATAAGTAACCCTTTCAATTAACGACAACTGGCTTGCTGCTTTTCTTCTCTTGAGCCGAGTTTTCAAATTAAAGGGGAAAAAATGGTCAACCAGTCTTTGACCGATTTTTCGGGTTTTCAAAAGAAAACCTCAGCCTGGACCAGGATTGGCCGGTTTGTGGAAACCGATTATTTTGGCCAAAAACTTGGACCAAGACTGGCCTGTTTGGTCCGGTTTAGGCTTGTTCAACCACTTCTAGTTTTTTTTGCACTCCCCTAATTAATGTCTAAGAAAAATCCTACATGGTGCATTATGTAATTTCCAGGTAGGACAAATATCATTATAAGAAATGGTTTTTACTCAAAGATGAGTTTTTTTAATCTATTTCAATTCTTATTAGGACGGTAAAGTAATTTCCGTGAGTAATTTAATTAGGGTTAATTTCACAAATCGTCCCCAACCTTTGGGATAAGAACTGGTTTCGTCCGCAACCTTTTTTAAGACACCCCACAGGCCCCAACCTTTCAAAAATGCACACAAATCGTCCATATTTCCACTGTTCCGCCAAATTTTTATCAAAATGACGATTATACCCCCCATAAACATTTTAAACTTTTTTTAAAAGGTTTAAAAAATTAAAAACTAAAGAAAACCCACCTACCCACCCCACCTCACCCCACCCATCCCATCCCATCCCATCCCATCCCATGTCTCCCTTGCCGCCGGTAGTAGAAGGGGGGTGAATCCCTCCCCTCCATTTTGCTATCAGAAATGGCAGCAAAATGGGAGGGGGAGTCACCCCCCATTTGTGCTGCCATTCTGACAGCACAAATGCTGCCGGAAATGGTAGCCATTTTGCTGCTAGAACCGGCTGCCATTTCCAGCAGAAATGGGGAGTGAATCCCCACATTTTACTGCTGGAAATGGCAGCAAAATGGGGGGGGGATTCACCCCCCATTTGTGCTGCCGGAAATGGCAGCCATTTTGCTGCCATTTCCAGCAGAAAATGGGGGGTGAATCCCCCCCCATTTTGCTGCCATTTCTGGTAGCATCTGCCATTTCTGGTAGCAAAATGCTGCCGGAAATGGCAGCAAAATGGGGGGGATTCACCCCCCATTTGTGCTGCCATTCGGGCAGCACGAATGCTGCCGGAAATGGGGAGATTCCCCCCTCCAATTTTACTGCCATTTCTGGCAGCAAAATGCTGCCAAAAATGGCAGCCAAACGGCTGCCATTTCCGGCAGAAATGGGGGGTTGAATCCCCCCATTTTGCTGGGGGGATTCACCCCCATTTGTGCTGCCATTCTGGCAACAAGAATGCTGCCGGAAATGGTAGCCAAATGGCTGCCATTTCCGACGGTCACCCCCCATTTTGCTGCCAGAAATGGCAGCCAAATGGCTGCTATTTCCGGCAGAAATGGGGGGTGAATCCCCCCCCCCAATTTTGCTGCCGGAAATGGCCACAAAATGGGGGGGATTCACCCCACTTTTTGGCCGCCGGAATGGACCATTCAGGCGGCCGGTAGTACTGCCGGCGGCAAGGGAGACGTGGGGTGGGGTTGGGGTGGGATGGAGTGGGTTTTTTTTAGTTTTTTATTATTTTTAAACATTTTAAAAAAAGTTTGAAATATTTATGGGGGTATAATCGTCGTTTTGATAAAAATTTGGTGGAATAGTAGAAATAGGGACGATTTGTGTGCATTTTTGAAAGGTTGGGGTTGTGGGGTGTCTTAAAAAAGGTTGGGGATGAAACCGGTTCTTAACCCAAAGGTTGGAGACGATTTGCGAAATTAACCCATTTAATTACTACTACCTAATTATATGCGATGACAAATGACTCAAGAAAAATACTTAAGTATTGAATAATAGGACTTCCATGAAACATATGTTTTCTTTTCCCCCCTTTCAAAAGGGTTTTATATAGTATTTGACTATACTAACGAAAATGTAGCTATTGATATGCATTGGTGGGTTGTGAACAATATATTATATGAAAGTTTATGTAAAAATTTAACTAATAACCAAGTTATCAATGGACTAATTTTTTCCATCATCGTTTTACTTAAGTGAAAAACAAACAAAAAAAGAATAAAATGAAAGGTCATAACAATTATCAGTAATTTGATGAGTTTCAAATAAGGTAAAAATTCTATGAAATCAGGCATCTCAATATATTTAGAGTCTGATTTGCATCCATTAGTGATGACATCAGCTGTGACATCACTATGCATTTAGGCGGGAAAGATTAAAAATTATAAATCAATTAAATTGTGTCAGACAAACTCTTGGTTAATATATATGTAGATATATACAATTTTCCTTATTTTTCAACTTTACATTCTTTAAAAAAAATCACTTTTTCACAAAATCAATTATAAAAAATTTAAGCATACACAAATCAACTTGATAAGGAGCGAAGGGATGGATAAAAATGGTGGGACGCTGACCTCTAGAGCATCCGTGTTTGGAGAAATAAAACCAATTAAGTTAAACGATGGAGAATTTAAGTGCGCTACTGACGATGAGGAGCTAGGCCTTTCATTTCCCACCATTAAAAAATGAAAATAATGATCAAAGTCCAATTAATTTTTGCCCTACTGGAAGTAGGATTAGCTAGCAATTATAAAGAAACTGAAATCATGAATTCTTTTCCATTTCTATATATATTAAAGTTTTCTTACATATTTTCATGCATTTTAAACTTCTTCACATGCAAAATTCTTTACTTAAAATCACGTACAAGGTTTATCACCACAAGAAAGATCACTGGCGGAGCTAAGGGGGGGGCCATGCCAGGCCCCGGTCCCCCCTAAATTGCAAAAATTTCTTCTTTAGTTTGTTTTAAAAAAAAATTTAATATCTAAAGGTAATTTAGTTGTGTATGATATACAGCTCACCATGTCGGTTCAGTCTTCTAATAGCTCCTGACTCCGCCACTAAGAAAGATAATAACATCCCCACCATTAACTGCATTTTTGGATTTCATACGTGTGATGCAAATGTTCTAGTCTAATTTTGCATATAATAACGTATTCATTGGAATCGTGTATAGGCGTAGTAGTTGTTTTTAAAGAACTTGTATGTGATATGCAATTGAAATAATTAAAACCACAATTGGCAAATCTATATATAATTAAAAGCAATACAGTTTTCTTTTTTTGTTTTCTGGCCCAAAATTAGTAAATCACTTTTTAAATCCAGAATTTACATCTTGGCCATTGGTTTACCTCTTAATCTTAGCACTTGATTAATTTTTTTTATCGTTTTATTATTTTCAAGAATTATGTATAGATAATTTAATATATGAAAAGATAATCATAAATCATGAATTTAAAATCTTTAGATTTTTATATACATATCCTTCTATCAAAGATAACTTTCAGTTGCTATAAAATTTGCACACTAAATCAAACAATCAACCTTATTGAAATAGATTTCTCATATTTCTATATACATATTGTATGGCTGCTTATTGTGTCTGTGTGCAAACTTTTGTTTAAATGATAGATTTTAGCAAACTTTCTTTATTAGTTGCACGACTTATTTTTAATTGAATATTAATATTTTGAAGTTAATGTAAAATAATTTTATTCAAAAAAACGTTTGTAGAGACAAAAAAAAAGACTTGAAGTCCGACTTTACGATGATGATTATATTTATAAATAATGAATTTAAATATTAAATTGCAAATAATTTATTCGAGCATTTAATTTTTTTATTAATGCAGAAGCGTTATCAATCAATTTTTTTTTTAAATTGCAAATAAAATAAGATATTTTGTTTTAAAGGAATCTTCTCAATTCTCATTTATGTGTATTAAATTAATTATGGACACATTGTAACTTTGAGTGAACGCTGTTTTGTGTATTTTTTTCAACTTTTCATGATGGACTAAAGCATAATTGGTTGTTTATTTGTTAATTACTAAAGCATTTGACCTGTTCTTCGTGCGTATATTTATCTGAGTTATTGCAAGCTTGATTGATTTAGAGCCACCGCGATTTGGAATGAGACAATTTTTTAATATCTAATTTAACAGTGATCCCAAAAAAAAAATTATTCATCCAGATGAATATTAAATTTGTTTTAAATAATTAAATATTTAGTGAATGACTACTCTATCCCCGCAAACCCTAGATATATTACCATTGTACCCCTAAAACCATAGCTTTGTATCTATAAATAGGGATATCTGCTTCTCATTGTATATACACAATTTTCTAAGAGGTAATCATTTATCTCTACGTTATTTTCTTTCTTTTATAGTACGTTATCAACACGAAATGGTTTTTTACTTTTCGCCTCTATCGTATTCTGCAATGAATTTCGTTTTCTTTGATTCCCCTTTTACACTTTGTGGAATATCTCCAAGTTTTATCATTGAGATGACAATTGGTAGGCAATGGATTATATACATATAATTTTGTTGGCAACCTTTTTTTTACAGTTTTTTTATTTTATCTTGCAATGATATTCAATTTCCACTTATTAGTTTTGAAACACAATTTTTTGAAGTTTAATTTATATGTTGATGATTTTGTTTTCTTCCACATATATGATTGGGAATCAAAGTACTAATTTGATTATCCATGTCATACATAAGGGGATAGTCAATGTTCAATTTTAATGGATTTTTGGTTTCCAAATTTATATATATCATGTTTACAATCATATTTTGATTAGTGATATAAAGGGATCATGAAATACTCTCCTGATTGATTCCCTTTGAAATAATATAGCGATTAATTACATAATGAAAGTAAATTTTGTAGTCACATATTATACTTCTCTTTTCTTTTCTTATGTAGTAGGGAGATCATGAAGGATTCTTTTGATTGATCTTTTTCTTAGTTTGATTTTGGCTGCCAATTACATAATACATATGAATATGGCAACCGTTATCTATTGGTAAGCACTAATAGTCTTATGTAAATACATAATAACCATGCATCTTATATCTGTTATGTTAATAACTGTTATTTATGTTTATTTCTGCACAATTAATTGATCTAACTATTAGATATT
Organism: Nyctanthes arbor-tristis; assembly: GCA_963692815.1. NCBI lineage: Eukaryota > Viridiplantae > Streptophyta > Magnoliopsida > Lamiales > Oleaceae > Nyctanthes > Nyctanthes arbor-tristis. The sequence goes on from CAVNYN010286904.1 coordinate 15,885, forward strand.
TTATATAATATATTTATTTAAATTCATGCAATTATGCTATTATTCTCATATAACTATTTGTGTTACAAATCTTTGGTCAGTGCTCCTGAAGAGGCACGTTAATCTTAATTATTTCCCCAGAAGGGTAAATATAAAAAGTTCCAACATATTATATTATTCTTGTCCTTGAAAGAAAGAATGAAAATTTATATTATAATTAATATAATACTTGATTAATCTCATATTAACTATTATGTATAAGTTTATATAATTCTTGAAGAACTACAATTACATCTGATTAAATATTCTAAAAGAATACGATTGCCGAAAAAATCCCCAAGATATGCTAATAATTATTGTTTCTTGAAGAAACATAGTTTGTAATTTTAATCCCAGAGATTATATTGGCAAAAATATTTTGTTGTGTTATCGAAGAAAATCACAACTTTATATCACAACTTTATATTCTAGCAAAATATAATTTGCTTTTGAATAGCAAGATAAGATTTATTTTTGTGTTGTGGCTTCCTGAAAAAACTATAATGTTTGAAATTCTAGAAGAATATCTTATTATTTATTCCTGAATAAACATAATTTTTACTTCGTTTATTATTGCATTATATTTTCTGTTTCACAATTTACATTAGATGCACCTGTTTATTTATTTATTAAAATTTTATTATACATATAATAATAAATTAGATCTTATGAGTTGTTACTCTTGAAATAGTACAGCTTATATTATAATATTCCTGCTGAATATTAATTGTTCTTGGAGAACAATATTATGCTAGATATTATATTTTCAATATATTCATGAAGAATATTTAATTACTATTCTTGGAATAGTAATAACTCAAATTGATAATGAATCGTTGATATTGATTAGTTTATTCTTATTTTTATCTAGTTTTATATTGTTGCATTGGATATGAACTTATCCGTTTTATCGTTTTAATGTTTAGTTACCCTGAGCTATTTGAATTTCGAATAAACTATTTGTTATTTGATTTTCATTGATACATAAATTTTTCTTGTTTAGATACAAATAGAGTAAAAATAATTTGTCAAAATGTTTGCTTAGCTGATAGGGCCACTTCCCATATAATTTTTCAAGAGAAAAGGTATTTTGTTGAATTAACATTAGCCAGTAATAATGTTAATACAATTTTTGGAGCGTCAAATATTATTGAAGGTTCCGGAAGAGCCAATATAATCTTACCCAACAGTACAAGATTATGTATTAATGATGCGCTTCACTCTAGCAAATCCAGAAGAAATTTCCTTAGTTTTCAAGATATCCGCTGCAATGGATATCATATTGAGACAATGGAAAAAAATAATATTAAATATCTTTGTATAACTTCTTTTCTATCTGGCCAGAAGTAGATAAAAGAAAAATTACGAGCACTCCCATCTGGGAATCAAATTATATAGCGAACCAGAAGTTTGAAGACCCAAAAAGTTTATACCTTTGCATGATAGACTTGGACATCCAAGAGCAGTAATGATGTGACGTATCATTATTAGTACGCATGGACATTCTTTAAAGTACCAGAAGATTCTTTTATCTAATAATTATCCATGTAACGCTTGCTCGCAAGGAAAACTAGTACTCAGACATTCCCCTACAAAAGTTAATGTTGAACTTTCAAAGATTTTGGAAAGAATTCATGGTGATATATGTGGGCCTATACACTCACAATGTGGACCATTTAGATACTTTATGGTTTTCAACAAGATAGTCACATGTATGTATGCTTTTGACTGGAAATATGGCTTTTGCCAGATTACTCGCTCAAATAATAAAATTGCGCGCTCAATTTCTCGATTATTTTATCAAGACAATTCGTCTTGACAATACTGCCGAATTCAGATCCCAAGCATTTAATGAGTATTGCACTTCTATTGGTATTATTGTAGAACATTCGGTTCCCCATGTACATACTCAGAATGGCCTTGCAGAGTCATTTATAAAACGACTGCAACTGATTGCTAGGCCATTACTTATGAAAACGAAATTACCAACTTCTGTTTGCGGTCATGCAGTATTACATGCTACATCATTAATTCGTTTAAGGCCAACTGCTTATCACAAATACTCACCTTTACAATTGGTATTTAGTTGAGAACCTGATGTTTCTCACCTAAAAATTTTTGGCTATGCTCTCCAAGTTCCAATTCCACCCCCACAATGTACTAAAATGGATCCCCAAAAAATACTAGGGATTTATGTTGGTTTTGATTTACCAACAATTATTAGGTACCTTGAAACACTAACAGGTGACCTATTTACTGCACGTTTCACAGACTATCATTTTGACGAAATGACTTTTCCTACTCTAGGAGGGCAAAACTACATCCTAAAAAAAATAAAATTTCTTGAAATGAATCTACCTTATCTCACTTTGATTTCCGAAGCAATCAATGTGAGCAAGAAGTTAAAAAAATAATTCATTTGCAAAAGGTTGTAAATCAATTACCTGATGTGTTTGTGGATACAAAAAAAGTAATAAAATCACATGTACGGACACAAAATACTCCAGCAAAAATTGATGTTCTTGTAGAATAATCTGCTATAGCAAGTGAATCAAAAGTACATCAGAAATGTGGTCGACCACTTGGATCTAAAGATTCTGTGCCTAGAAAAAGAAAAGTACAAGAGAACAATCAACCACAAACTCAAGAAGAGCATGAAGTGATTGATCAATCAAAGAAAGAAGATTTGATTCCTGCAGAATCACAAAATGAAGATATCTCAATAAATTATTTGTCATCACACAAAGTTTATGAAAGAAACAAGGTTGTGATAGATAATATTTTCGCCTATAATGTGGCTCTTGATATTATGCATAAGAATGAAGATCCTGAACCACAGTCTGTTAAAGACTGTCAGCAAAGAAAGGATTGGCCAAAATAAAAAAAAAAAGCCATACAGGTGGAGTTGAATTCTTCGGAAAAAAAGGAAAAGTTTTTGGACCTGTAGTCTAAACACCCAAAGATATAATTCATGTTGGATACAAATGGGTGTTTGTGAGAAAAAGAAATGAGAACATTGAAATTACGATATACAAGGCTCGACTTATAGCACAAGGTTTTTCACAGAGACTTGGAATAGATTATGAGGAGACATATTCTCTTGTGATGGATGACATAACATTCAGATATTTGATGAGTTTGGCTGTCTCACAAAAGTTAGATATGAGACTTACGGATGTAGTAACGGTTTATCTTTACGGCTTGCTTGATAGTGAGATTTATATGAAAATCCCTGAAGGATCTAAAGTGCCAGAAGCAAGTGTTCATTCCCAAAAATTGTGTTCTCAATTAAATCACAAAAATCACTCTATGGATTAAAACAATGTGGACGGATGTGGTATAACCGTTTGAGTGAATATTTGTTGAAAGAGGGATATCAAAATGATGATATTTGCCCATGTGTTTTCATAAAGAAAACTGATATTGGATTTACAATAGTGGTAGTTTATATAGATGATTTAAATCTTATAGGAACTCCTGAAAAACTCGATAGAACTGATGAATATTTAAAAACTAAATTTGAAATGAAATATTTGGGGAAAACCAAATATTGTCTTGGTTTGCAGATTGAACATCTTTCAGAAGGATTATTTGTCCATCAGTCTACATATACAAAAAAAAGTTTTAAAAAGATTTTATATAGATAAGGCACATCTATTGACATCTCCAATGGTTATCCGATCACTTGATATAGACAAAGATCCTTTTTGTCTAGTTGAAGATGGGGAGAAGATTTTTGGTCCTGAAGTACCATATCTTAGTGTAATTCGAGCATTAACAAATGTTGGAAATTGCACTCGACCAGATATAGCTTTTTCTGTAAATCTCCTTGCTAGATATAGTTTTACACCAACTCAAAGACATTGGAATGGTATTAAACATATTCTTCATGACCTTAAAGGTACCATAGACCTAGGATTATTTTATTCACAAAACACAGGCTCTTCTTTAGTTGGCTATGCAGATGCAGGTTTTCTCTCCGATCCACATCAAGCTAAGTCACAAACAGGATATATATTTACTTGTGGAGGAACGGCTATATCATGAAGATCTGTGAAGCAACAGCAACATCTTCAAATCACGCAGAAATTATTGCAATCCATGAAGCGAGTCATGAATGTGTATGGCTTAGGAACATGACACACCATATTCAAACATCATGTGGAATAATTTCGACAAAGGAAGGTCCAACGATACTGTATGAAGATAATGCAGCTTGTATTGCACAACTTAAAAGAGGCTTCATCAAAGGGGACAGGACAAAGCACATATCTCCAAAGTTTTTCTACACACATGAACGTCAGAAAAGTGGGGACGTTGACATTCAATAAATCCGTTCAAGTGATAATGTAGTTGATTTATTCACAAAAGCGTTACCAACTTTTACACTCAAGAAATTGGTCCATAAGATTGGAATGCGTCGACTTGGAAATCTTCAATGATTGATATCAGGGGGAGTAGCTGTACTCTTTTTCCTTCGACCAGGTTTTGTCCCACTGGGTTTTCTTGGCAATGTTTTAATGAGGCAGTATTTTATTACTCCAAATATTCGTTATAAATTGTACTCTTTTTCCTTGAGTTTGTACTTTTTTCCCACTGGGTTTTTGTCAAACCAAGGTTTTTAACGAAGCAGTTAGATGTATAGATAGTCATTCAGGGGGGAGTATTGTAAATAATTAAATATTTAGTGAATGGCTATCCTACCCCCGCAAACCCTAGATATGTTACCATTGTACCCTTGAAACCCTAGCTTTGTATCTATAAATAGAGATCTCTGCTTCTCATTGTATATACACAATTTTCTAAGAGGTAATCATTTATTTCTACATTATTTTCTCTCTTTTATAACAAAATTGTCTAATTTTATTTTTGTCCACTATTCTTTCATGATAAACTTTTCATAGCACAGCCTTTATATCCGTTAATGCGGGACAATATTAATTACATTGTTAGTTTGATTTCTCTATTAACTTAAAAACATTTCACCAGTGTCAAATCAATATTTGAGTGCATTAGTCATTTAAACTATCGGCTTTTTCAAAGTTGAATCGACTTCTATATAACTCATTATATATATAATCTATGGTTTTTTTACACTCTTATAACCGAGCTTAGTTCTTTAATATTTGTCAAATGAACCCGTAGTTTACGAATGAATTATTAAAAAGTTATATTTTTATTCCCAGATCAACCCTCACTCCATCAGATATTCAACTGTTATCCATCTTTCAACGAAGACAGTTCCAGTTGATAGTCTGTTATGCATGACTATTAACAAAAGTCAAGGTCAATCTCTTGAGAATATTGGTTTTTTTCTTCGGAGGCCTGTGTTCATCCATGATTAGTTGTATATAGCCGTTTCTAGGGTCATGAATCAAGATGGGTTGAAGTTTATGATATGTGACAACAACGGTGACCCTAGCAAGTCTACGTTGAATGCCGTTTACAGGGATGTATTCAACAATTTATAGTCATATGTTTTCTTTAACCATTAGGTATATAAATTTTAATTCTATGTCAGCTCTGTGATTTTATTATGTAATATTTGACATAATTAATTCAATTTCGCTTCGTAAATGCAGGTTATCTTGAGGGCTCCCCTATGCTCTCAAAATGCAATAGCTTCTGGAATATAATGAGGAAGTTTTTAGCTTTACCTATCCCGTTCACTCTGAAATCTACAACACTGAAGCCGGTAAGTTCTAACGTTAACTTTCCCAAATGACAATGTTGGATTGTTCTTTAATACATTTGTATATCATTTTTTGTTGAAACGCATAATAGATTTTTAACAATCATGGATTATACTATTTATATGTTTTTTATTTTATTTGGTCAAAGCATCCCGTGGAACACACGGGTGAAATTACTAGTTCAATATTATATAAGCATTTTGTCATGCAAAAATATAGACTCTTCTGTGTTTCAGTTTTAAAAGGGAAAAAAATTGATTTTTTTATCTTATTTTTAGTTTTTTGGAGTTTTTACCATGTAAACAATCAAAATTTCCTGTTGCACATCGTTTTAATTTCTCATTACAAATTATTATTAGATAAAAAAAAGGTTCATCCAATGAAAAAAATGCAATATATATCGAGTACACAACGGAAATAAATACCTATAGGGTTTTAGACATTTATTTATACTCTATTACAAAAGAATTAAATACTCTCTCCATCGCACAAAGATATAAATGCTCGTTTATTTTTCACATTAATTAAGAAAATATAATTAATGTTGTTGAAAATGTACAATTTAATAATATATTTCCTAATATGACATTTATTTTTTTTAATATTTCACTCTAGCTTAGCTTAGCTTCAGCTAGCTTAGTGATAATTTCAGTAAAATTCTTAGTTTCCTTGTCTTCTTTTCGCCTATTCTCACCGATGTTAGTGAGTAAGCCTTTTATCTTTCTTAATTAATTTTGTTTCTTCAATAACGTGCAAAAAAAGTGCAAGTCTTTGGTTGAAAAAGGATTTGTCGGCCACATCTTAGGAGAAGATATTTCAAATAATGGGAGTTAATGATAGTCATTCATTACTTTATTATTTTCTTTTTCTATTTCCCAATGTTGTACAAATCGTTTTCTATCCTTTTCAAATGCTTATCTATTTTTGTTTCTCTTACTTTTCGAGAAATATCTATTAACTTTACCGCGTCCAAAATTTCATACTAAAGTACATATTGAAAGTTTAGATTATTATGTAATTGCTCATTTAAGCAGCATATTTGAAAAAAAATTATCAAAGGTTCACCTAGTAGAAGACTAGCATGTAGAATGATGTGGAAAATAATTCAAAACGAAAGATGGGCAATTCTCGCTTATGGATAATGTCAAATGATACGAATATTATTACTGAATATTTAAAAATATTTGGTTTATTTTCTTTATTGAATATTTATTTGTTTATTTATTTATCAAACAGTGCAGCGCCTCCCTACATTAACGATCGATGTTGAGCAAAATATGAATGATGTAGAAGGAAGTTCTTCATTGTATAAGTTAAACATGCATGATATTCCAACTGAAGCTTGCGTATTGCCTGACGCAAACGTTCAACAACTTATTTTACTATAAAAAAAAAAAAAAATTTTGGTTGCTTTATTTTGCTTCCTTTTGTTCTATATGACACTCCATGTATCCTCTATATGGTTTCACTTACAAACTACGTACCTTTTCCTTCATAACCCTTATCAAATTATACAATGTTGTGTAAGATCTATAATTTTTGCCTGCTTTGAACTAATTCTATCGCCACGTATCCAGATTATAAATTCAACATGTTCTATTTTACAAGTGTATTTTAGTAAATTTTAGTTAATCATATATTTTGGTTAATGATAAGTTTATTAAGTTAATCTTCTCAAAGGTATTCAACTATCTATTTGGCCATCTAATCAGGGCCAGCCATGTAAATTATTAGGCCCTAGACGACACTTGAAAAATTGGCCCCCAACATAGCGATAAATAATTACTTTTTATCACAAAAAATATTAGGGTCACTTCCACATCTAATCAGTAAACATAACAGGGAATGAAAAAAATACCCTAATCAAACCCCGCTGTGGAGTGTAGGTGGAGACTTAAAAACCATGTTGAAAATCTTATGGTGTTTTTTTTTAATTTAAAAAAAAAAATAATCGGAGTCGAGGGTGTACAGAAAATACAAGGGTGATTTAGATAATTAAACCATTGACATAGTTTTGCGCAATTGGTATTTGTAAACCCTGAATTCTGGAACTTAGACAACTCTTCTATGCGATCCTCCTTGTTTGTGCATTTTTTGATTACACTTAATGCAATTGCTGCATTAACAAAGATTAAAATTCTAGAAAGAAAATCAATTAAAACGGAATTAGGAAGAGCAAGAAAATGAAACAAAAAACGGAAAAGGAATTAAAGAAACATTTTTTTTTTTTTGATAAAAGGAATTAAAGAAACATTAGAAGGACTAATCAGTATAGCACTGTTGTTTTCAAAAAAAAATTAGTATAGCACTGTTATGCATTTCCCTCATCCACACCATTCTTTTTCATATCGACTAATTAAATAAGGTTATATCGAGTAGATATCCAACAATATCAAAAAAAAGAATATCTTTATAAATTCTGCAATAGTTAATTAATTTCAGGAAATATCTCAAAGTGTATATATATATATATATAGAGTCCATTTTTATGTTTCTGCATTAGTTATGTCTTTCGGATTGGTAACAATTTTTGAAGAGAGAGAGAAAAAAAAAAAAGAAAAAAAAAAGAACCAAGCGTCGAACTGGATACTAAACTATAAAATTTTAGGTAAGCAGACATGATTAAACTTGAATTAAATGATTCAAATAAATAATGCTAAGGAAACATGTCTTTATGGCATGAACAAATGGCATGCTTTGTTGTGATCCTAAATTGGTTATTTGTAAGTTTTTAAATCTACTATTTGTATATAAACAATCAATCTATGGTTGTCATTTGTCAATTAAACATGTCAAATAATTTGTTACTACTCTTATAAATCTCTTCGTGGATGATTTTATATTCGATCTTCCTTTAGTATATGTTTAACGAAATATGCAAAACTTAATTAATGCATTAACACGTCCCACTCTTCATTAAAGCTTCACTTTGAGGAAGATAGGAGAAAAGATGTAAGGCATGATGAATTAAATGTATCAGTAAGTTCCATGTTACAGTCCCGATCTCCTTTTATATATATATATATATATATTGGTGGAATTATCTTACCATACGCATACTTGGTGGGAGATCATTGGAACAACCAAATAATCCGGCCATATATATGACGGGAGCAGTGGCGGAGCTAAGGGGGGGCCGGGCCCCTAAATTGGAAATTTTTCTTTTGCGTTTGTTTTTTAAAAAAAATAATTATATATAAAGGCAATTTAACCGCGTGTAATATACGGCTCACTCTTCCGGCCCAGTCTTGTAATAGCTCCTGGCTCCGCTATTGGACAGGGGATAATATTTGTTCGATGCTTGATGATATATGATGATATTAGTAAGTTTACAAAAACTATAGCATATGTGACTCATACAACATGAAAAATTTTCTAATACTGCAAGAGTATTTATTCTGTCTTACATGGTTAAATCGAGAATCCACAAGTGGATTCATGAACTCCAATTTGTTGTTTAATTAGAACTCCAAAACAAACATATTTATATATGAGTTCCTGATTTGTTAGTAGTATTGAGTGTTGGGAAGTCATGAAGTACCAAAAATTTTTCCGTAAAACATAAATAGTCAACGTCTGAAATGAAATATTATTACAGTATTTTTAAATTTTTTTTAATATACAAAGGGGAGATAGGACAACGGGAGGGGATTGAGTGGAGGGGTAAGTGTGGTTCGAACTGAAGATCTCCAACTCAAAACGTGAGCATCTAATCACTATAACACTGGTTCAAATCAAAATATGGTTACAAATAGCTATATCCCTAATACAAACCGAACTTGTAGAGGAGACGTCTCATCATTGCTTATTCTTCTGGGTGAACAAGTGGCTGATTTAGGTACCACTGGCAGTTCCTATTTGTTTTAGACAAAGATCGATACTCCAATTGGTGATTTGGTGGAAACGTACAACAGAATTTCAGATCTCTTCGTAATTGCCCTTGTTCGCACCCTCATATTTTATTTTTGCTTAATATTTGTCCTCTGTGAAAAGGATACCAACAATTTTTACCAAAGTTTACAGTATTCAGACATCCAGAATATTTTCACAAGTTACATTTGAAGTCACGATATATTCAGGCTTTACATAAATGACTATCCCCAAGAATACATTTATGCATAATTTACCAGTACTTGGATGCACTTGAGATCACATCCACTAAAGTTTGAATATCTGAGGAACAAGCCTTTGTTTATACCATGAAATGAAATCCACCATAGAGAAGTGAAATAGTGCAGATTCGAGCATCCGATCACTCTCAGGATGCAACTGCACTTCTAATAATCTATCAATACTCAGAAAGTCCGATGTTTCTAGTTGTGGATGTTGAAGTGCATACACTTGTTAGGTGAGGGACGAGTTGTGTTCACCCGCGAGAGGGTCGCGAGGAACTAAGCTTCCTTCGTGGACTTTATCCTCATATCACCATCATATATGCAGATCATTATAATGCTGCAATGCGCCTTTATCTTTCTCCTTACAACGTTGGTACTTCTTAATATGTTAATTTTTTTCCTCTCTATTGCCCTGCCTTTTATCGACTAATATACGAAAGTTTACTGCATTGTCAAATGTTGGTGCAGGATTTACTAGCATTTTTAGAGCATGTTGTGGAGCAGGAGGACCCTACAACTTTAATTTATCAACAATATGTGGTAGTCGACAAACAGCTTGCTGCAATGATCCACCTCAATATCTCAGTTGGGATGGTATGCACTTCACACAGGCAGCAAATCGTCCGATAGCTTGGGGTCTACTCGAAGGACGATACACCATTCCTCCCATCCCAGCAATATACACCTCCATGTACGTGTAGAACCACTGGAGTTTCAAATTATTGATAAATTACAAGATGCAACATTTTCCCACAAGTTAAGTTCCACTTATAAGTTGATTTTTGTATTTTTATGGAACTTGCCTTTGGCTACTTAAGATCATTCAGGTACAGTTTAGGGGTCTTGGCTGAACGCTTTGATGAAGTCCCTCGAGTTGAAGATGCAGAAAGTATGAATTTGTTTTTGGGTTTGAAAGTTGCTAGAGATCATGGGATGAAAATTAACACTGTCGAATCTGATTGTTTGAGATTAGTGCAAGATTTGAGCAGGAACTTTGAGTTTATGCCCTACGACGTGAAGAAGTCATCACCGACTTCTTGAAGGTTCTAAAATTTTAGAGAAGCATCACAACCAGCCTAGATGAATCAAGAAATGGCAGCCAACATTTTCTTGAAAATTCTGGAGCAGCAAGTTGTATAAGAAAATGAGAATAAAATATAGCAAGTTGCAAGAAAAAGGAAGCAGCCAAGAAGGAACGCAGCCGACATGCATGGAGTTTTCTAGAGACAAGACCACCGCCATTCATTGTCTATAAATACCTAAACCAGCCATGCATTTGAGCAGTGTGTGTGTGAAAGAGTGGAGTGATGAGTGTTTAGTTAGTGGGCGTGAGGTGTGATTAAGAATTGAGCACAAGTGTTGTGTGCTCAAGTGATTGGAGAAATAGTGGTGAGAGAAATAAGCAAGTTGGTCATTTTAGTGTGTTCATTAAGTGTCTTTTTG
>CAVNYN010286905.1:0-13865 GCA_963692815.1 Nyctanthes arbor-tristis
TCATCAAGCTGTTGGTATACTGCTAATGATGATTTGATTAGTACTTCACCATTGCCATTGTATATGTTAACCTACTACTCGCAGTTGGTAGATGTATTCATGTGAAATGATCAACATTGTTAAACGAATAGTTCAATCACTTTTACGTTATTCATTTGATAGTATTACAGTGTGAGATATATCACTTGAAATGTGTTGCAATAAGATAGCTCATTTGAGCAAATCAATCCTGATATCTGTGCACTCGTTTTAAGTCTTTAGATTGAATTGCTTGTTTGAGTTTAATGGGATTAGATGTCATATTAAAGCTTCAATATTCGTTCATCTTATATCTTGTTAGAATAAGTACCTCAGCACATATGAGTTAGGATGAGTCTCGAATGCTTATGTGTTGATTATTTATTTTATATAATCTTTTGATACAGAAGTTCCTCACAAGACAATTTTTGGTTCCTTGGATGAGAAATATCAATCATACGACATTTGGTAAAAAAACAAAAGAAAAAAAAGGCTGAAATCATGAGAACTGTCTCAAGAATTTCGATGCATAACATCCAACATTTTAATATTTCATTATTAAAAGTACTTGGAAAGGCTAGAAATTTTCTAGTTTCATCCATTTTCACATCCAAATACAGAATGTAGAATACAAAATGCCACATATTTCATGATTTTATTAATAGCAGCTCATTCTAATAACCGTACCAGATTTCAATTACAGGATAGAAATCAAAAACTGAACTTCCACTAGTTCCTCTGAAACTCCTGGATCACGTATTAACTCCTAAAATGAAACCATTGCTGTACGATGGAAGATTGTTGGCGGGTGCATAATTCCTCACAGGTGAGCGGAAAGGATTTGGGGTCATTGGATAAGTAATATAAAGCCCAGCAGTGCGAAGAACTTGCTTGGCATTAGAGCACAAGAGTTCAGACTGATCTGTGAAGTAGGCTGGAATATCCAGAGACTTTATCAAGTCAAGGGCTCCACCCCAAGTTGAATAGGCCCCTAATGCACAATTCAAAGCCACAATTAGATGCGGCGTAGGCAGGTAGGCAGCCTCTTCTTGGTAAAGACCCCGTATTAGATTTATTCTCACTCGGCTACTTATTCCAGAAGTTGTTCCGGACAAATTTGCTGGGACAGCCGGCCCCACCATAAAAATCTGTACATTGCCAACACAGTTAAGTAAATGACCAATTTCAGCAAACGCTGGCATCCAATCTCAATTCCCCTTCTGGTCCAAGATAATGAAGGATTACCTCCTTACCTTTGAGTAGAAAATTCTTGGTACCAACATTCAGTGCAGTCAGTATATAGTAAAATGTCACAGGGTGTGAAAGAATGTCAGCCACAGGGCTCGAAAGTGGCAGTGAACGGAGATTATAATACTCAAACCATCCAGAAAGGAGAATTGGGCTTGACATTGCATCTCTTGGATTGTCATTTAATGGTGAATCAGGAGGATATTCATCATCATCTAGGCCACCCCATGAATCCCAGAGTCCACCGTTAACAGGAAGTAAGCCATATGAACAGTGAGAATAACACAGGCATTTTCTTCTCCACATGCCTTTTCGGTGGATATTCATTGCTTCAAGCCATTTGCAAGGTTGTTCAACCAAATAATCAAACGTGAAGATCTTCATTGCTAATTCCTCTTCCCTTTCCATCATTGCCCTGTAAAGTCCACACACATCTTCATGTGTTACCTTCCAGTGCTGCTCCCGGCAGAGAGAACTGCAATAGATTGCTGCACGACAACGGCCACAGCAAAGTGACTGTTCCTGTTCAACCTCTTTTTCGCACATTGAGCATTTCCTTGTACTAATTGTTAAATTTACATTTACTTCAGAAAATGTCTCCTCTTTTGGTGGTTCTGAACGCTTCGTGGGAGTTGATCCTTTCGAATTATGTTTTTCTTCATATCCTTGACCAGGTGGATGTGAGATTGTAACTGCAACAAGACCGTTCCCTCTGGCCATTTCTGCGGGCCACTGAACATCAACTGTTTCAATAAATGGCTGAAAATACATCAATCTAGACCATTTTGGACCTGTACTGAAATCTTGTTGCAGCAGAGGATGCACTAAGGAAATTGCCCTCATTACAGTGTACACAAATCTAAGCTCATCAATCGTAGGATTTCTAAACTGAAGCTCGCCCAACTCGGTGCAGCGAGCAACATCAAAAACCGGAAATCTATCTTCACCAGACACTTCCAAAGACAAGGATTTGACCGTACTCTTATTTGATGGAAACATCAAAGACTCCACCTCGTAAGTCACTCTCATTAGCTCTACATTTGGAACTCTAATAGTCTCTCTAGAGCCTGTCATTTTCTTTGCATCATTTTCCGACCTAAACATGTGAAATCCCAAATCTCCACCATCTCCCCCAATAAACTGAATGCAAGGGAACGGCTGTTTCCTACCATTCCAATCAGAATCCTTTCCTGCCCTAACACCAAACATATGCGCCGGCCGCAATCGCCTCCACGGATCAGTCCTATACAGAGCTGCCGCAGATTTATACAGCGACTTGACGAAAGGTGGAGCAATGCCATCCACCTTCATAAGGCAGGTCCCGGATCCAGGTCCCAGTCCTGGCCCAGACCCGAACTGTTCTTGAAATCTAGAGAACAAGTTCTTCAAGTGCACATCCGATCTTGACTCAAGACAAACTCACTGATCAGATCCACTTAAAATTCTTTCCAAGAGATTACTTTATGGCATTTGCAGTGCTGAAAGACAGATTATTTGTTCGTTTATTTCCAGTCTGGTTTCTCATCAAGAAACCCGAAGTCTTAAGCAAAAATGTAGCGCTGTTGAATTCTAAAGGCCTAATAAAAAGGAGGACAATGATAGTGTATACCAATAATGTTTTTGTGCAAGTGATGGCTCACAAGTGATCGCAGTTTCATACCGGGGTTCATCGCGAGGAGCTTATGCATTTCTGCTCTTGAGAGAAAGCAATCGTCAAGCTGAGTACAGATCTAATGGTCAGAATGAAGTGTCCATTATGGGAAATTTGAATGAATAAAAAAATAGCAGCAAAAGCCCCTGCTCTGTTAATCATAGAAAAACTATATTTGTAGAAAATCATTGAAAAAGGCCCTAACGTTTGATGTTGCTGCAAAAAAACCTATAACTTATCTATTTTATATTTCAGCGCTAGACATGTCTAACTTTCATATTTAACCGTTAGAATGATTCTTACCATGATCAAATTTCAACCAATTCTATTAGATTAGGTCGATGGTTAAGATCAAAGTTTCCTAATCACAATTACAAACATATCGTTGCTCAAATAAAAAGGAAAATCAAAACTAATAAACAAAAAATAAATAAAATAAAATTGTCTCTTCTCCTCAAACGTTAAGGGGCCTCTTGCATAAAATGAAGTCAATTTTTCAAATGAAATCCATCTCTAGTCTAGTCCGGATACATAAATAAATAATATTAATATTATAAAAAGAAATAAACGATCCCTTTTAGTAACAATATTTTATTTATATATAGGAATAAGAAAAACAGAGTAAATGATCCCTTTATTCCAAAAGATCCATTCTTCATGTATCATATCTTTTGTTTACAAATCATCTACTTTTATCCTAATCTTACGATCACCACAAACGTGGGAATTAATTAATAGAGATATATAACACGCCCCATTGGATAATTTCGTCAATTGTATTGCAGGAAATTACTTTATTAACGAGAGCGTTTTTAGTAAGACGATCCTATACGTCAAGTAGTAAGACCGTCTAATCAATGAATGACGATTAAGCATTTAATATAACTAAGCAATTTTATTACTGATTATAGTACATTATATAATTAAAAAATTAAATGCCTCTCTCTCTCTCTCTCTCTCCAAGTCAAGGATAATACAAGAACCATTGCATCCCCTCAATTTCTCTACCACCATCCAAAACCACCGCCGTTGTCGTCTCTTCCACGACCTTCAACATCTCCAATTTCTCTATTACCACATCCACTCCATACTCCACCACCGACTTCGCTAGCAGCGTCTTCATTACATAACTGTTTGTGAACTTATGCCATCGTCCCAATTGTCCTAGGGCCTTTCGCCGGCCCGTACAAAATCCCAATCCATTGACAACAATGACTCTGCTGATGCAAACCACTTAAAGAGAATTTATGTTGATTCTCATTATGTTAATTGATTATAAAGAGAAATTATAATAAGGTGAAATGAGTGTTGTCTATTTAATAGAAGTTTGAAATTTGTTGTAATAACCCAAGTTTTCTTAAAGTATTATATTACACAATGAATTTATTCTTGGAAATTTCTGAGTTATTAGAGGCTAAGCTTAAATTAGAGAAAGGGTTATCTTTTCATAAGATATCTTCAAGTGCTAAAATTTCTAGAAATGATTCAGACGTGAGTATTTGATGTGCAACCGTGTCTACAATTTTTGATAGATTTTGGTCAAAAATGTTCACCCACCCACTGGTGGGTGAACTTATATCGCCCCCAGCCTACATGGGGCCGGTAATTGGTCCACCCACATATGCGGCTGCCCACATGTGGGCGAACCAATCACCGTCCCCTATGTAGGCGGGGAGCGGTGTAAGTTCACCCACCAATGAGTGGGTGAACGGGACTGAGATTTTGGCTGCTAAGGATTCTATATGTTTCTATGGGCCAAAGCGCGTTGAAGGAATACACATATAGGCATGAATTGTGTTGAGTACTTGAGGTTTAGTAATGCTACATGTATATTGGAGAAATAAATTTGGGTGAATTTGGAGATCTGCACATTTTAAAGGACTAAAGTATATTCTCGGATGGTCCTGAAGGCGCACACACACACACACACACACATATATATATGAAGAATATGATAAAAAGAATAATATTATGAATAATATGCAATTATATGCGTGGATTTTTCTAGAATAGAACATGTGAATTAACCTTTGGGAGATTTAAGAGTTATGACATCAGCAATTGGGTTAACTCATGACGGAAGCGAGAGGCAATACCACATTTATTTAAACTCATGGCCGGTGAATTGGAGAAGACAACCCAATCTACAGAACTAGTTTCCCTGTTGTCGCTTTTACTGTTTAATTACCCAAAAGCTTTCATCAACAAACCACAATACTTCGATGTATGAAAGAATTCATACCTTCACTAGGAAGCAAAAGAATTAGTTACTAGTCGTAGAAGAATTAGTTTCACAGAATATAGAGAAAGAAGAGGACTGTAGGTACGGTTAATAAAAGAGAATAGAGACATTTGAGTATTATGTGTAATAAGCAACATTGAGCGTAAATACCTGTTAAAGGGGATCAACGGCCATTGTAGGGCATCTACGAGTATTAAAGGGTGGCCATTGAAGGTCATTATAGAGCATCCATGACCATTAAAGGGCATTAATTACTATTTATGCTCATCACAGTGATTTATCGGGTATACATGTTCATTAACACTCAAAATCTATTTATTTTCCCTAATTTCGATTAGAAAGTAATTTCAATACAACTTCTCTTATTTATTTGATTACAGATTTATACTTCAAATGAGATATAAGGTGAGTGAAGCTAGAAAGTCCCCCTTTTTCAAAGATAAGCCAAAAATATTTTTGTTGAAAATATTTTTGAATGTTCGTATGATATAACCAATTATGATTCCATGACGGTTCTAAAGTAGTAAAATCGTTTTCTGATGATTCTTGCGCATGACGCTTTTTCTAATGAAAAATTAAATTTTTTTTTTCACGTGGAACAATTCTATGTTACTCATGACTTTTCTGGAATGATTCCAATAATTTGATGATTATTACTCTCAAGAATTATGACCAGGGTAAAATACTTTCAAAGTAATGATTTTACTCAAGATTGATGAATATATCTTATGACGACTATTTTCAATATCGATGACCATGATTCTTTATGAGTGATTTGAAGATAAAATTGATATGCCATGTGATTGGGGAAAAGTACCAAAAGTAAAGAAATTTTTGGACAACGAATGATGAAAGTATGATACGAAGCTGCTGTTAAATGAATGAATGATATGTCAATGAATGAATGAATGGATGATATGCCAATGAATGATGAAAGAATGACATGCCATCAAAAGTTTATGACAAATATTATGACTTATTGGCAATTTATGAATGTGCCCATGATATGATAAAGTCATGGTATACCCAGAATAATATTGGCGTATCTAATTTAATGAAAAAGTATTATAGTCACGAAATTTTTTATCAAGTAATAGTACAATTTGTCACACGTATACGCCTCCACTCATTGGACATGTAAGTGTTCACACCTCTCTTTCTATATTTTTTGTAGGTAAATTCAAGATACGATGATGAGCTAGACTCTGACCAGCTAGAAGCACATTGGTAAATAGAACTTACTTTTGAGAAGATAAAGACTGGGACAT
The DNA here is from genome assembly GCA_963692815.1 of Nyctanthes arbor-tristis. Lineage (NCBI taxonomy): Eukaryota > Viridiplantae > Streptophyta > Magnoliopsida > Lamiales > Oleaceae > Nyctanthes > Nyctanthes arbor-tristis. The sequence goes on from CAVNYN010286905.1 coordinate 6,428, forward strand.
TCTACAAGATTGAAAATCCTGAACTGATTTGGAACATCTACAAGAAATATTTAAATAATATAAATGTATTGTTTCAAAAATTGACCAAGGGATATGAACTGTGTAAACTTTTGGACATGTTATGACCATGCTAGGGCCTTAGACTATGTGTAACTTCATGAGTGAAAATTATAGAACGAATTTACATATTGTTAAGGCCCATTAATGACATTGAAAATTACTCTGAATGTATTGTTGGACTATATGTCACGAATCCTATGAAGTTTTGGTGCCTTTGATTTCATGAGATTAGACTTGGAATTAAAAAGAAAAAGGTTCGGACATTTGTGGTTATAAATAAGTAACTGTCAAATAAGTAATCAAGTCAGTGATAGGTGAGATTATAATGTGTTTTGATAAAGTAAATCAAACACCCACTGACAATGGATTGAAACATGAAGAGAGAGGTTGAGGAGAGATGAAGAGAGGGGTTTAAGATTTAGTTGATTTTTTTAATTGTATTGTATAGTAATCAGTAACAAAATTACTTAGTTGGATTAAACGTTTATAGTTGTTGTTTATTTAATAAACAGTCCTACCAGGAGATCAAATGTAACCCAAGTGGCCAGGGGCTTAAACATTTACCAGATATATCCGGGTTCGAATCCCCTATCCCTCTCCCCTCTATCCCCTTGTAATAAAAAAAAAAGAAAGAAAAATGAAAATAGATATTTAGTGTAAAGAAAAAATTAAAAATAAAATAAACTGTTCTACCACTGTACATATAAGACCGCCCTACCAAAAATTCTCTTTTATTAATACACCTATAAAGAGAAAAATAGAAATTTATTTAGAAAAAAGGGAAAAAAAAATTACTTTATTTTTCTTATATAAATGAAAATCTGCTAGAAGGCAAACGTGCGAGCCTATCCAACAGGTTTCCGCGTTGAACTCCACGTATCTTCTATCTCGAAACCTAGGGTTCCGACGACTATGCAGCCAGCGAACTCTATGATTCCGTCGCCTATGGCTCCCCCTCCACAGTATCGACCCCAGCAGTGGACGCCACAACAGTCGCAACAAACGCAGTACCAGGTGCCGCCACCGCAACAGCCGGCGGCGGCTGGGTACTACTACCAGCAACCGCCGCCAGCTGCGCCGACACAACAGCCACAACCTCAGCAATATGGCGCTGCTCCTATGGCTCAGGCTCCAGCTGACGACGGGATCCGGAGCCTCTGGATTGGAGATCTGCAGTACTGGATGGACGAGACGTACCTCTACAATTGTTTTGCTTTGACCGGCGAGGTATGTTTATTTGGACATGTACACCGTGTGAAAATCGAAGTATTCCACTTAATAAAAATAAAACCTATCATATTCTTATGCATTGGGTCTTAAGATATTAATTTTATCCACTTCAGTGCTTGTGTGTGTTTTTTACTTCCTTTGTTTCCAGCTTTCCACGGCTAAAGGATTTCCAAGCAATTGGAGAATTTTGGTAGTTAAATGGAATTCCTGGTTGAGTTATTGCGCTGGATACTTAATATTTCACACGTTTGACAATGATGATGAAGATGTTTATGCTGGATATTTGTTCTGAAAGAATAGCTCTTTACCATGACACATACAACTTGCATTTTTTAAATTCCAGCAATTTGCATTTTTGAATTTTCTAGTATCTAAAAATGTTAAATTGGACATAATTTCTCTCTAGCTAATGCTGCCTGTGCCTCACAAGTCAATTACGTTGGTGAATTCATTTTACTGATTTTTGTGCATGCTTCAAGTGCACTATGCACACTGTGAACATACACATGAAACCTCCTAGTCTGTTTTTTCTAAGGGTTGCTGGGGTGAGGTTTCAATGGATAACTGGGGTTGTCAATCGATAGCTGGAGTGCTGGATGGTAAACTTAAGAAACAAATTTGAGTGATAATAATGCTCAAAACTGGTTATGATTTATTTGCCTAGACTATTTATCCACTGTTAGTTTTCTAGAGTTTTTGCTTAATATTTTCTTTCACGTTATTCTAATACTGTTCTTTCAGGTAAACTCTACTAAGGTTATCCGCAACAAGCAAACTGGTCAACCAGAAGGTTATGGCTTTATTGAGTTTGTCAGCCATGCTGCTGCAGAAAGAAATCTGCTGACGTATGCTCTTCCGATCTCCGATGCCAAATGCTGAGCAAGTATTCAGGTTGAACTGGGCATCTATGGGAGCGGGTGAAAAGCGTGATGATACTTCTGAGTACACAATTTTTGTTGGAGACTTGGCAGCAGATGTTACTGATTACACGCTTCAAGAAGCTTTTAGGGCTAATTACTCTACTGTCAGGAGTGCCAAGGTTGTAACGGATAGGATAACTGGACGCACAAAGGGCTATGGATTTGTGAAGTTTGGCGATGAAACTGAACAAATACGTGCCATGACCGAGATGAATGGAAGGTTCTTATCAACCAGGCCCATGCGAATTGGGCCAGCTGCTAACAAACAAAAAACGAGCAGTCAGACCAGTGGTATGCTTTGCCCTTGACTCATGTCATATGTTGGACTGTTCTTGCTTTTGATCATTTATTATGCTGTGATCTGATTCCTGAACCTGGCAGTTAAAATGCATTTATGGGCTTTTTTTCTCTAGAGGTTTTGTCGAGAGTTGATGTCTGTTGAGCAATGCTTTAATTTTGCTTCCATTCAGTTTTGCTCTTGAATTCTTGGAGATAACCACAGCTTACGGCGTCATTTCCTTCAAGTACTTTAAAAATTTCGGTTTTGAAATATTAAAACTTGCATACTCTTATAGAAACTCCGGTTGTCTCAAAGCAGGATGTCAGGAGGCTCTATCATTTAGGGGCCTGGAGCTAATTTCAGCTGAAATGATAACCCTTCTTTTAGTGCCTGGTTTTGTGTAGGTCAGTTTTAATTTAATGTTTCTTACTTTTGGCTCACCGCGGCAATAATTATGCTACAGTTTTCAGTATATTTTTCTCAGCCATTTCCTTTACTTTCTCATTAAACAGTCAAAGTAAATTTAGTTCTATCCGTTTCCATTTTCATATTTAAATTTCAGCCACTAGAATTACTCAATATCTCCGTTCAATACTTCCCTTCTACCATTAACATTTTAATTGAATTGCTTGATTCATGTCTGGTAATATTCTCCTACACTTACAAATGGATATAGTGTTGTTAAAGAAAGCTCATGATGGCCAGTGGGCAATGATCAGAGGTTGGTTGAAAGTTGAAACTACTTACAGCATGCAGGTTTCAGTTCATTATATAACTAACATGTTATTCAGGTTTTCTTTTCTGGTTCAATAGTATTATCTTTTACAAAGTAGCTTCTTTACTTTTTTTCTGTCATTTTTCACCGTTAGAACCAGACAGTGGCTTAAATTCTTAGTTCAGTTCATTTGAGCTCAGCTTCAGTCGTACTGATATATTGGTTTGCTATATTTTCTGAATGAAGACTAAACATGTTATTGGAACTTACAAGCAAGTGCCTCTATCAGCTAGAACTGTGCTTCTTTACTGTTTCAAATGCAAGTTGCACATCTTATCTCAACTCTGGGGACTATTGGTTGTTTATGGTTACATGTGCTGCTGCATTCTGCTTCTTTACCGTGTCAGATGCAGGTTGCATGTATCTGAACTCTAGGTGCTGTTAGTTGTTATTGTTACCTGTGCTGTTGCGTAGAATAGAACCCCTTTAGCTGTGGTACTTGTGGTACTAAAACTCTTTAGAAAATTTTACATGCAGTAGTGTCATAAAAGGAATCATAATAATAGAAAGAAGCAATGGATTTTGAGATCTTACAGTAATTCAAGCATGTTGTGGATGGTCATCATTATAATCTGATTCTTAGAATGAGAAATTCCTAGTTCTAATTTTTCCTGTCGCCACGTCAATGTGTGTGATCTCCTCATGGTCTGAAGTCTGAACTGATGGCTATTGAAATTTGACCATACTTTTGCAAAAGATGGTTATAAGGCACCAGCATTCAGATTCTCGTATGATATGTTTTTTAAGGTCTTTTCCTTTTGTGCCACCTTGCAATATTGGTATGGGCTGTATGGCTTAGCTTGTATGGAAGTTTCTCATTTGACGTTTTATCGGTGGGAAGCTGTGGTTTTAATAACCTTGAATATTATATGTTGGTGTTTAAGAAATTTTATATCATGATATATTTTTGATTGGGGTAGTGGAAGAATAGTGTATAAGTAGTTCCGAGTGGTATGAACATCACCTATTAGTTAATATAATGTCACCCTATTGGCTTCTTCTCCTCCCTCACTTGTTAGCAACTCAGCTCACATACGTTTGTATTTGCAGCTTCCTACCAGACTTCACAAGGAACTCAGGGTGAGGATGACCCTACTAACACAACGGTGAGTCAGTTTATTAGAATAATTTTTATTCTTGTTTCTAATACTTGGCAACTTGCTGATTGATATTACTTTTTTGCAGATATTTGTTGGTAACTTGGACTCTAATATCACAGATGAGCATCTGAGGCAGGTTTTTGGTCAATATGGACAACTACTACATGTAAAAATACCTGTGGGGAAACGATGTGGATTTGTTCAATTTGCTGAGATCGGAAGAGCGTCGTGAACATTTACAACTTTGCTTTCCTTCCAACCCTGCACTTTCCTAATTTAAACACCAAGATTCGGTGTAAAGGATTTGCAATGCTGTCCACCTTATGCTCTTAACAGAAGTTGTGCTGAGGAAGCTCTGCGAATGTTAAATGGAACCGTATTGGGAGACAGAGCATCAGACTCTCATGGGGTCGAAGTCCTTCGAACAAACAGGTCCAGGTTGTGTAATTTTTATTAGTTTGATGTCAATTGTATACAGAATGTAACAAATTAACAATATTCATCTATTCAAACTTTTCGAGTCTCAGGTTGATTCAAATCAGTCAAATGGTGCATATTATGGATATACACCTGGATATGAAACCTATGGATATGCTTCAGCAGCTCAGGATCCAAATATGTACTATGCAGGCTACCAAGGATATGGCAACTACCCACCACCCCCACAGCAACTGCCACAGGTCTATATGCCTACAGATATGATAGAAAAAATATATGGTTTGTTTGGCAACCGATTGTAGTTGGTTCCCATTATAATTGAGTAAGGCGCCAGCTTTGAAGGGACCCCTTATCTACAAATTGTTATGTTCATTATGCCTACACTTCCTGGTCACATATTTTTAAAAGGTGGAATATTAGGTCGACGACTATACATTTGCATTATCATATATTTTTAAAAGGGTGGAATATTTGGTTGACTACTATATATTTGCATTATGCATTGTCAATCATCTTTTTTCCTTTGGTAGATGATTATTTGCCTATATTGCAGTAATAGATGCATAATTTTATCACTAGTATCTGCTACTTTTGCTTTCTACTTGTTTACGGGTTTGCCAGATTTCTTGTTGTAAATGCAATTTTGCTTTCTAGTTGTTTACTGGTTTGCTAGAATTTTTTTTTTTTTGTGTAAATGTATTTGTATCTGGTAAATTAACAACGAAGTGATCTGTTATGCAGTAATCAGTGAGGCATCGGATGGAAGCATACAGCTGCAGTGCTGCTGCTCAATGTTGTACTACATAGCATAAGATCCTTCAGCTATACTGGTGCAGTAGTGGCCCTTGCTTGGTCTTCAAATCAGTTTAGTTGCTAGAATAGCAATTTGGAATCGAGGCTATGCCCCTGTTGAACTTAATTTGGCTTATTATTATTATTATTTTTTTTTTTCTTTGTACTGTTAGAAAGACACTCCGTGCTTGCCTTTATACTTATGTGTTGTGGATTGTTTTAGGTCCTTCGGATATTCTTACTTTAATAATCCTTATGTTCTTTATGGAATTGAAATTGATAATGAGTGATTGAGTTGTTTATTAGTAATTTCCGCTGGAGCTCCCTGGTACTGTGGTGCATTTGAATCAGTGCAAATGCTTTCCCATCCTCTACTCTTTTGGCTTACTCATCTGGTAACATGAAGGGGATTTCATTGTTGGGGAGGGTTTTTTCAGTCATGGACATAAGCATCAAATTCTTCATTATCTTTTGAAGTTCCAAGTAATTTTAAGAAATTATTTTTGTCGATGACTAAAGTTGGCCGATTAGACCGTGTAAAATTAATGATAACTGTTGAACCATCTTTGTGACCAACATGCTTCAACACCCAAGGATGACTGGGAACTACCCCAGGAAAAGCTAATGATAAACACATGTTATACGAGCAGAAGTGACATTAGTAGTAATCTTTATTGGCATTCAAGCAGAAATTTGGGCTTGCTCTTGGGAGCTTTATGCAAAAAGAGGTTAAATTTATAGGAGAATGTGTATTGTAGATATAAATAAAGATTATTAGGAAGTGTGAAAATTTGTTTTTTGAGAAAAATAAGTAGTTGGTATTAATTTGATAAATTTTTTGCTTTTATCAACTCTACAAGCTCAAATCAAACAACAATTATATACTTCTAGTTTGTATTTATTGCAAAAAAATCACAAAATTATCTTTTGTGAAGTATTGAAAAATAACGTAAAAATAATATACATTTTATACGAATTACATAATTACTGAATTACTTTTTCACCATTTTATACAAATGCAATTTAACAAACATGATATTTTAAATGCATATATTTTTATCAAAAGAAAAATTTAGGGTTTTATTGTGAAATTTATGTATTATGTCATCTAAATATGTATACAAGAATTTATTTTGTCAACAATTCAATCATAAGTGGGGAGAAATTTAGCTGGGGTGCTTCGGTGATGAAGGAAATACATACATAAGTTATTAGGAAATTGTTTTTTTATGGGAGGCCATGGAGTTGTAAGGAAAATAGTTGCTTTATTAAGGTAGCGGATTGAATAATTAAAAAGAAAATTGGTGTGTGTATGGAATGGGCAAAAGAATTTAATTGATTTTATGAAGATAAATAATGACCGTCGGATTCATTTGTTCTAAGGAACACGATTCTTAGTTAATTTTTTGGTCATATCAATTGGTAAGCCGAATCGCCCGTATCATCCTAACCACATGGTCGGCACTATGTATATACCAAAACTGAAAAAAAAAAAATTATTCAAATTATACTTACAAATATCCTCTATATATTAAAAGAGCGAGTTGGGTACCTACTGTTCATTTTGATTGTCTGATCCGCCGTCATTTTGGACTTTTACTTTCCTTTTCTTTTCTTTTCTTTTTTTTCTTTGCCAAGGTCCTATAAATTCATACTACCGCCACAAACGACACCGTATGCCATTTCTTTTCTTCTGAATCTCTCTGCAATTATTCCAAACCTGCTGCGCCTGGAAAGGGGATTTGCTGGAACTACAAAGATGATCTAAGCATGCCACTTTTGTTTTTGGGCTTTCTCTTTCCAATCTAAGATCCAAGTTTTGCTCTTCTTCGAAGTGCTAATG
>CAVNYN010286906.1:0-12719 GCA_963692815.1 Nyctanthes arbor-tristis
AGCATTTAATTACATGTAATAAAATGCTTAGGAAATTATTGAATGATTAACAAAAAAAACTTTGAAAATGGTCAGTGTATGCATCTTTGTCAGTACTGCTTGGTCATGCATTTAAGACTGCATCACCTTGGCACCCAAAAGCGACTTAGTGTACCAGCTTATTATACCAACTTTAATATACCAACTTATTCTGACTAGATGATGACTTTTTATACCAACGTTAGTATACAATGTTTATTATTCTGACTAGAAGTGCCGTAAGTATACCATGCAAGTTTGTTACTCTGACTAGAAGCCGCCTAGTATACCAAATTTAATATACCGAGTAATCATTTGAGACTACACTGTTGAATTTGTGACTACATCACCTTGGCACCCAGAAGCGACTTAGTATACCAAGTTTGTTATTCTGTCTAGATGCAGACGATACCAGATTTGCTCTTTCTGAAATAGGACTCAGAGCAGAGGATCCCGATGTGGTCTTCCTGAAGCCGGTTTCAGGATCTCAAATGCACACATCAAAGTTTGATCAACACTCATCATTGCACCTGCATTATCGTATTCACCAGAAAAGTTGGGCGCTGAAAATATTGTAACTAGCTTCTTCCTAGCAAAAAATTCATATCCATCTTTCACCACCTGATGAGAACGACAAATAAGCTCCAAACCATGCTTCTCTAGGAACTCAGTTACCTTATCCGGACCAAAACTGTAGGACACCCCCCTATCATTCAGCCCCCATCCTTTAATAAAATAAGGATCCGACCACAGTAAATCACAAAGCAAACCAGTGTCAGGAACATCAGTTGGACGAGGCAAATTTCTTATTTGATCCAAATCAATCAGATCAGGAGAAAGGCCACCATTCACGCAGAATATTTTTTCATCTATAATAGCAGCCACTGGAAGGCAGTTGAAACAATCAGTAAAGACTTTCCAGAGTCTTATGCTGAAGCGCCGTTTACATTCATCGTGGAATCCATATATCCTATTAATACGAGCACATTCATGGTTTCCTCTTAAAAGAAAGAAATTATCAGGATATTTGATTTTGAAGGCTAGAAGAAGGCAGATTGTTTCTAAACTCTGTTTTCCAAAGTCAACATAGCCCCCTAAGAACAAGTAATTGGTCTTAGGAGGGAATCCCCCTAATTTGAACAGCCTTAAAAGATCTGCGTACTGACCGTGAATGTTCCCACAGATTTTTACAGGAGTTTGAAGCTCAAGGAGATTAGGCTGTGAAAGAAAGATTTCTCGAGAGGCTTTGCATAGACTTTTGATCTCCTCCTCCAACAGATGCGCCTGCTGCCATATCTTGGCATTTTGTGGCTCCAATAACCGGTCAATGATGTCATCCAGAACAGCAGGCTCTATTCCTTGTCCGTTTCCCACCATTTTTCCCCCTCTCTTTCCTAAAACACCCTAGATAAAGTTTAAACACAAATACCAAGCCAGATGAAATTACCATCTCAGAATAAGAAAACGAAATGTATATTTCCATTTGAAAAAGATGAAATATCATGCTATAGATTACCATTTCTCCTCCAAATGAAGGAAGTTTGACATCTGAATAGGGATATTTATGTTGAAAAATAAGATCACCATGAACCGGAGAGCCGGGTTCTGATATGGACATTGAGGACATGGGGCTGAAACTCGGTTGCCTGGCAAGCTGCCGGAATTGTTCTCTGCGAAGCACAGCTTCCACAAGTCTTTCCCAATTGTCGTAGATATTTGACATGTTTTAACAAAAATATTGCAGAATCCAAATCTCAAACAAGAATGCGGATTCAATTGTTGAAGCTATTTAATGATATGAACACTTGAAGTGGTTTGGTAAGTCTTGTTCAACTATTTTATTTTATATAATGAAAAGGCGTTGCCATGGATTTTTATATTAAGTCAATGGAGGACTCTTAAGTCTAGAGGTGGAAACTTTTAAAGAGGCCAGATTTTTAAGGTAAGGAATGTAGACTTGCCATTAAAAATTACAGGATTCATCTGATATACTGACAATGTTTTAACGAACGTCATTTTAACAAATTATTGAAGGAAATTTCTAGAATGGAGTAATTTCTGGTCTGTTCTTCAACATGAAGAACAAAATAATTTCACAAAACGTGTCAGTAGAAATAAGCACAATAGGAGCCAGTCATCCTTTCATGGCAAAAGGTGCAAGATTCATGATTCATATCGTATTCAATAGATGACTGGGAACTTTCTTTAGCTCATTCCAGAGAAACAAGTAAAATTCATTTTACAGCAAAATGAATATTGAGGTATCTTAAAGAATATATCTAGAAAAGATAAACTGACAATAAGTATTATTTAGTCTTTCTTGCATAATTCAAGCATACTGAGCTTCGAATTACTTCACTTTCAGTTGCGTATTGCTTGACCAATCGAGCTTTTTTCTCTCTTGATGTATACTACATTAATACAGATATTAATTCTTTCACCTTTCTGCCAATACCATATCCTACAAAACCCAGTGTAGTAGTGAGAAAGTTCAGCTTACAATCACGCAAATAGAAATTGTATCTTCTCTAAAATAACTGTATCCACTCTGAGAAAGGGGGGGAGGGGCAGGTTGTTGGAGAGGGGAAAAAAAATTTTTTTTTTTTTTGATACTAGATACGTGGGCTCACGAAGAAGTAAGTAAATTAATTTACGTAATGAATTTCTTAGTAATTGATTATTGGTGCATGTATATGCCTTGGTTCCAATGCTATCAATAGGCATTATTATGACAGCTCAGAAGGTAGAAAATTTTGATTTCAAATGAAGCCGTCGTTTAGGACTTTCTTAATACAGCAAGTCAAGTGTTTACATTCAAGAATTTACACGATAATTTCCAGTACCACATGGGTCTTGGCAAAGAGAAAAGTACCAGCAACGATTTAGCTGACTCGAGGGAGGGAATCAAGTTTTATCTATTAAAAACAAAAGAAGACCAAGTTTTTATATTCTAATAATTAACATAGCTAATAATTCGAAAGTGTTCAGTGCATAATCCATCTTTATGATTCCCGTTTGATCATCCACTCTATTGCATTTGAGACTATATCACCTTGGCACTCGGAAGTGACTTAGTACACTAGATTTGTTATTCTGAGTAGATGCAGATGATATCAGATTTGATCCTCCAGAAGTTGGTTTCACTTTCAGTATCTGAAATGTACACATCAAAGTTTCATCAACACTCACCATTGCACTGCATTATCATATTCACCACAAAAATTGGGAGCCGAAAAAGTGTAACTAGCTGCCTGTTAGCAAAAAATTCATATCCATCTTTAACCACCTTATGAGAACGACATATAAGGTCCAGATTATGCTCCTCTAGGAACTCAGTTATCTTATCTGGACCAAAAGTGTAGGAGACTCCTCTATCATTCATCCCCCAACCTTTAATTTCTTTACTAGGATCTGACCAGAGTAAATCGGTGAGCAAACCACTTTCAGGAACATCAGTTGGACGAGGCAAGTTTCTTATTTGATCCAAGTCAACTAAGTCAGGAGAAAGACCGCCATGCACACAGAATATTTTGTCATCTACCAGAGCAGCCACCGGAAGGCAATTGAAACAATCAGTAAAGACTTTCCAGAGTCCCAAATTAAAGTGGCGTTTACATTCATCATAGAATCCATATATCATTATATGTTATCATTTCATTTCTGCCATAGCTACTTCTTAACTTGAGGTTGACGATGACAGAGCTTTCATATTGACAAGAAAACTGGGAAGAAGTGTGCTATGACGGGGGTAAAAAAGCTCACGATTTTATTTGGTGAAATACCCAAATTCTGGAAATTGACATCTAACAAATACTCGAGGTCATGTTTCAACTCGAAATATATGATTCTTTTGAATTTTATATTTTGATTATGGAATGAGTAGGAAGGTCAATTGTACAAGTTGCAGATTCTCAAAGGTGGCAGAGGCTAAACTGGTTTTTAGGTTTGATATTCGAGGAAAGATAGATAAAAATCTGCTGTCCCCAAATACTCATTATGCAGCTTATCTTGTATTTCAATTTTGCTGAAATTTACAAGGGTAGTCTTGCGACCGCATATGGAATTATATGTTATGACAATAGTGACAACTATGATGAGACTGAAAATCACAAAGCTACATTGTACCTTAAGCCGGGTCAGAAGAAAAATAGGAATGTTGCTGTGATTAGACCAGATCAATGGATGGAGGTGGAAATTGGAAAGTTTCATACTGATCAACAAGACAACAGATTGTTTGAGGCACGTGTATGGAACTATGACACAGGCGAAATCTGGCCTCATTGTTGAAGGCATAGAGTTTCCGCCCACAAATGCTAAAGTTTTCTCTGTTCCTCATGTGGGTGAGAATATTGATGTTCCTCACTATTTCTTGTGTCCCATTTCACATCAGATCATGAAAGATCCGGTAGCGATAGTTACTGGTATCACGTATGAAAGGGAAGACATCCAACACTGGATGTTGATGGCAGACAATGCCACATGCCTGGCTGCACACCAGCCGTTGCCCAGAGATTCAGACTTGACACCAAATCACCTGCTCCGGCAGCTGATACAGGCATGGTACATAGCTAATGCCAAGAATGGGATTGACCAAATTCCAAACCTGAAAGCTCCTCTACACAAATTTCTAGTTCTTAATCTTATTGGAAACCTCAAGAATCCTATCATGTATATAGATTCCTTGAAGAAGATGGATGAACTTGTTGAGTACACCAAAGAAATAATTTATTTTATTATACTCACAAAATATTTACACAGTGGGACACTTTAACTCACAATAATTTTATTTTTACTCACTCTACTAATTACAACTCCTAAGTAGTGAGCACTTATTCTCTCACACACTTTCTTGGTTCTTACCTCTCACTTCTTCACTGCTTTGCACGCCCACTAACTTATTTTTACTCCAATCTCTCACCTTTATTCTTCATCTCACTCATGACTCCATTCCTCCACTCGCTCCTCCATTCACTCATCACTTGACTCCATTTCACTCTCCACTCTTTCACACACACTACTCAAATGCATGCTGGTTTAGGTATTTATAGACAATGAATGACGGTGGTCTTGTCTCTAGAAAACTCCATGCATGTCGGCTGCATTCCTTCTTGGCTGCTTCCTTTTTCTTTTAATTTATTCTTGCAACTTGCAACGGCTTCTCTTGAATGTTCACAGCAACTTGACGATACATCTCAATAATTCCAAATTCTTCTAGATTATTCTTCCAATTTAGATCTAGCAAATTTGTGCATTATGTTGGCCTTGATTCTTGGTAATTCTGGAATGTTCCGACAAAGTCGTTGATGACTTTCTTCCGAACTTGCCAATGAGAATGAAAAGAACCGCAAGTACATGGCTGAGGCAGGATCCGTTGAAGCAATGGTTTTCTTCATTCTGAGATGTCATAGAGATTGTACTGCCGATTTGAATCATCTCATCTAAACGTTTAAACGGCCATATATTTTTTGTCAAATATATATTGTTATTTATACATCTATTAATTTTTACTTACAATATATTGAAATACTTTATCTAGAAGTTCAAGTTTTCTTGGAAAGGTAAAACTAGGGGCTTGGAAGAGGCTCTAAGGATTCTGAACCTTACCTGGAACCCCAGCATCGTCCAAAAACAGAAGCTCATCATCCAAGATATCCTTGAACTCATTGAATCCTTAACATGGATCTTAAAGAGTACTAACGTAGAAAACTACGTAATCACGAAGACACAGGCAATGATAGTATTGAAAAGGGTCATGGAAGAAGCAGCTCCAAGTTTTCTTAGACTAAAACTCGATTTCTTCAGAGAAATTGTCAAGATCCTGCGATGCAATAAGCTCAAAACATCACAACAAGCGATAAAACTTGCCCTGCAAATTCTTATGCAAATATGTCCTTTGGGAACAAACCCAGTGAAAATTGTTGAGGCTGGAGCAGTTTTGGAGCTAGTTGAGACCCTGTTAGATCACAGCTTTGAGTCGAAGATTACCAAGCTTATATTTGCTCTTTTGGCACACTTGTGTTCATGTGCTGATGGAGAAGCACAATTCTTGAAACATCTTGCGGGGATTGCAGTGCTTTCGAGAATATTATTGACAATTTCTGATACAACAGATTTTGGGGTGCTTCTTATATTTGATTTAATTTTGAAATTTTCAGCTACACATGAAGTTCTTGAGGAGATGCTGAGTGTTGGAGGTGTTTCTAAGATTTGCAGTGTGATTCAAGCAGACCATGCACATCACTTGAAGGAGATTGCAAAGGAGATTTTGAGATTGCATTCTAATTTTTGGAGAAATTCATCTTGTAGTTGTATAGACTTTGGTCTTTTTACAGGGTAACGGACTTAGTTTCCAGTACAATAAATTAAGCTGATTGGGGACACTTCTGCCACCAGACTATAGTAACAAAGAAAGAGTTTTATATGAAGCATTGTGATGGAGGCAAATTGGTAGCACCTGTCTCTGTCTTTATATGCTTAGTTTCTGATGACTGAACAATACAATACACCCTCCAGTAATGTTCAGTTTGTCCGGTACTGTGAAAAGATAATGTAATAACTTAAAGTGATTAAGAATTATCAGTTATCTTGTTATCTATCTCTAAATATCTCTCAAGTGAATATTATTCAGTTATTTTAAATCCTCTCTCCATTTAAATTCTTTATATGTGATCATAGAATTAGTGCTTAAGAGAAGTAAGAGTGGATAATTGCTAAAAGACACAGCGCATTGCTGTAGTTAGAGCGAATAGGCATATAGGTACGCAACAAGCAAAAATGATACGTCTATGAAGCGATATGGGCTAAGGGGCGATATCCATTAGTGAACTTTTCCTATAAATGCCACACTCAAGCCACAGCTAGAGACAGAACACTTCTGATTCATTTTTACTTCAAACTCTTGAAGTGACCTAGTCACCTTGACTTGATCAATATGCAACACATCACTGTTTATGAACGTCATATAGAATATGGCAGGGCAGCTAAAACGTAACAGCTTTGTGCATCTGTCATAGCTAACCTTCCATACTAATTATTTGACCATTGATACATACAGAGATTTCATATTGATGAAAACCCTTGGAAGATAAATGTTATATGATTGGAGCCAAGTAACTCATAATTATATTGGGAGGTAAGCGATTAATGGGTTAATGCAAAGACTAACTTTTGGACATTGAAACACAGAGCTTTCAACTAGGAAAAAACAACTGGGTAGAAATGTTACATGATTTGGAGCATGGAAACTTAAATATATATGACCTGCACATAGCCGGAGATGGAGTTCTCAAAGAGATTCCGGGTACTGCAATACATCAGTTGTGTTGGATTTACGACACATCAAAGAAATTATTTTCATTAGATACTCACAAAATATATTTTTCACACTGAGACACTAAATATATTACTCACCGATCTACCATTTAGGCACTCTTAACACATTAATTCTCACACCTCTCCAGTCAGTGCCTCACTCACACATGAGCACTCACACTAATTATATTAACATATTCAACCTACTAACTCACTTAATTATTCTCACTCTTCCACTCACACACGCTACTAACTATCCCTCCATTCTCACACACTTGCATTTCAAATGGGATGGCAATTGAAGTCGGTGGTGGTATGGTGGTGGACTGTATTGTTTATCATTTTTTTGTTTTTTGGGTTAAATTTCTTCTTGCAGCTTCCTTGTTCCAGAATTTTCTTGATTTGTTTGCACAAGTCTAGAAATTCCCAAGGTCGGTGATGACTTCTCAAGTTGTTGGCCTGATGACAGACATTCTAGTCTAAGTTCTATATGTTTTGCGATTATGATGGTGAGGGAGAATTTGTTATTGATGTTATTCAAAGACAAAATAACCAGCAATGCTTTAGCTGACTTGAGGGAATCGAAATTCATGATAATTCATGTTATTTCTTTTTTTCTTGTTGTCGTTGTTCCTTCTTGCTTAAGATTCATACTTTTCTCAGCTTCTTTGGACAGTGGTACTTATCTGCTAAATGCTAATAAACATACCAGGTTGATCACTTCATTGTGTGAAAAATCATTTACAGGAAAGCGTTCATCAAATGCCCTGCAGTTTACGTGTTCCTATTTCGTCATTATGCTACATATACATCAAAAAATAAAACGACTTTTTATGAAATCAGGGTGTGGATCCTACTTGTTTCGGCCATTGACCAAGACTTCACAAAATAAATCAAGCACCGTTCCATCGTTGACTCATTTCATATCCATTGTGTACATATTGGCCTATGCCACCATGAAAGACCTTTACTTGAGTCTTTGTGACCATCCAATATTACCTGATTGAGGCAAAAATGGTAACATTTTATCTCTGGAGCTATACCCTTAATTATCATATATTATCATTTCAATTCTGCTATTGTTACTTGTTGACTTGTCGTTAACAATAAAAACATTTACCCATGCAGAGCTTTCATATTGACAGGAAAACTGTGAAGAAGTGTATTCTGACTGGGGCAAGAAAACTCATGATTTTATGGGGTGAAATCCCGGAATTCTGGAAATTTACATCTTACAAAGACTCGAGGTCCGTCTTCAACACTGAATTTATTGATTCTTTTTTTTTTTTAATTGAATTTGTATTTTAGAATAAATAGGATTGTCAATCATATAATTTGCAGATTCTCAAAGGCGCTGAGCTTAAATGAGTTTTGAGGTTTGATGTTCGAGGACAGATGAATAAAAATATGTTGTCCTGAAAGACTCATTACGTAGCTTATCTTGTATTTCGATATTCTAAGCTTTACTCAACTAGTCTTGAGTCAGCGTATGCTATTATCAGCTTTGTTAATAATGAAAGATATAGTTATTCTGAGGGAAAACTACTTTCCACGTTAAACCAGGGAGGCATAAAAATGGGAATGTTGCAATAAGGTGGATGTAAGCATCGGAAAATTTTTATACCAATCAAGAAGATGATAGTGCATTGTTCAGATTTGTATGGAAGCATAATGGGTATTTGAAGTCTGACCTTATCGTAGGACCATTGAGTTTCGGCTCATTAATGCTGTAGTTGTGAATTTCTGAAAGAAAAGAGCAAGGGATGGAAGAAAAGAACTCCTAAATGAAACAGTGACAGCTTAAACAGTAGCAAATTTTCTATCTTATATTTGTATGGTTCTGAAGCCATCAAAAAAGACTTGTTCACTCATCCAGCCAAGCATTTTATATATCCAAGAAATTGAAGGCACTTTCTAGAAAGTCTGCTTTGAGTAGTTTCTGGTCCGTTTCTTTAATATAAAAAACAAACTCGTGGAAAATTTGTATTTATAGTAATATGTAAAATTGAAGCGAGTCATCTTTGAAGGCAAAAGGTGTTTGATTCCTGATTCATATTGTTCATCCATTTGATCACTCCTATTCGAGACATTTTATAGATTTTTGTTGTACAATGTCTAACATCGATGACAATTGGGAGAGACTTGCTTTAGCTCATTCCAGGGATACGAGACAGCTCGATTTCCCCTGCTTTCTTATTAGAGCCAGGTACTCTAGTTCATGATGACTGTGATATTCGGCTTGGATCTTCTCCCAATAACATAGATGAAATTGATTGGGAGAGACAGTTTGCATCTGATTATGAAGACAACATCTCCAGATCTGTGGATCATGTGGTTTATACAACTAAGAAAAGGCAGCTTCTGAGGCTTTCCGACTCATATATCTTACTTGATGACAGCCCTATGGTAACCTCTTCTTGTGTTTGATTACCATTAGTTAGTATAAATAGATGAAAAGGACTGATTGTAAAGTTTACTAATGAAAGTACTTATTTCTTTTACTTTGGCACATGCAGAGCTTTCAAATTAATTAAACTACTAGGAAGAAATGTTGTTCATTTTCTTCAAATAAAATATGTTACGGTTGATCGGCCTCATCTAGGAATAAAGACCATTTAATTTCCTTTATGCAGCTTAGCTTGCTGCTTGTCGTATTACTAATGCAAGGACTAACTTTTGGACATTGACATACAGAGCTTTCAACTTGAGGAAACAACAGGGAAGAAATGTTACATGATTGCAGCAAGTGGACTTAAGTTAGTCTCAGATAGCTGGAAATTGACATCTTATAAAGATTCCAGGTCCTTCACCATGTATATCGTCTGCTTTCCTATTTCCTTCAGAATAAGCCGGAACTTTAATTATACAACGTGCATTATGGATTTGTACATCTTTACAGATTTTCAACGGTCGTAGAGATGGGAAACTTGTGGTCATCTCTTGATATACGAGGCCAGATAGAAACACAATTGTTGTCTCCAAAGACTTGGTATGAAGCTTATCTGGTATTTAAATTAGGCAAAAGTTTTAAGTGGTCTTGGATCACCAAAGGGGGTTATCAAATTTGTTAAGTATGACAATGATCATGAAGCTGAAGAGCGAGCTGATGCCGTACTCCTTCAACCAGTAATTTCTTAAACGGGAAGACAGCAGTGAGGAGATCTGATGGATGGATGGAGGTACAGTTGGGAATGTTTTATAATGATCTTGGAGAAGATGGCGTGGTGGAGGCATGGTTCTGGGACGACAGACTAGATGTTAATAGGAGTGGTCTCATTGTGGAAGGGATTGAGTTTAGACCTACTAAAAGTACTGAAACACAAATTGTTTCAAAGAAAAATGTGAGAAAAGGGATCTTCTCAAACTTGAGGATTTCTGGATAACATTGAAATAAATTCTGTGTTTACTCCTGATCTGCTTTTTTTCTTCTTCTTCACCATTTTTTTAGGTACTGGATTCTTATTTTCGCAAGGAATAGAATGAGGAGTATCAAATAGGTTGGGCATAGGCACCTTATTCAAACGACAAAAAAACACATTAGGATTTGTGGGAAACATAGTTGCAGGAGATGACATGATGAATTTATTAAGCATCATTTCTCATTTATCTTATGCCTTGGATAGACTAGACGCAGCGGTACCAAAATTTGCAGAAGTTACAAAAATTGTTGAACATACTCTGACTCGAACCATACTAAAAGCTTGGCTTTACTAAATAGGACACCAGTCGTATTATATAGCATTCTGATTCACTTCATCTAGAGAGTGATGCAATTAAAATCTAGTTTCATTTGTAAATTAATGTTGAACACTAGTCGTGCTATATATATTGCTAATCTTTTTATAAGTATAATGTGTGACTAAGTTGTTGAAATGTGACAATAAAAGATTCCATATATAAAATATATATAAGGTTCAAAATATAATAATGTCCATGAAACTATCATTTATTTAAAATAAAAGCACTAGCTTTTCTTTGTTGACATTACAATGCATTCCCATTGAAGTTTAATCCCACAAGAACCTGTGCATCATCCAATAATTTACCGGTATTTAAGCCTTCTCATAGATCGTGTGTTTATAGCTTGAACATCAAATAAAGTATATTCTTTACTAAAAAATCTTTTCTTAAAAATATGTGTACTAGTAATGACTGATATTATACCAAACATCATTTGTATGATATTGTGATAGTACCAAACATCTACTACTTAATCAAATTCAACATTTTTGGTGTGCGGCTAGTGGTGTTAAGGGATGAATCATGCATCTGAAGATTATAGAATGAGTTACGCATCAAATGGAAATTTCACTTATTAGACGGTGTTTGAATTAGATTTTTTGGAAGGATATGTTGTTGAAATGTAAGAAAAAATTACAAATCTACTGTAAAAATTATTTTAATAGATAAATTATAAATGTGTGGATGAAAATAAGTTTGAATGAAAAATTAATTTAAAAAAATTCGAATCAAACATGCTTATAATAATCTCCATGTCAGCTTAAGCCGGTAGCAAAGTGTCGTCCTGGAGCTCGACGAAACAGTTCTTGACTCGTGAAGTCCAGCATTTATTTCCAACGAATTTCTTGGAGCTCGGTAGGCAGTTTCAGCTATCTTTTTTTTTGGCGCTTCTTAAATTAGTGTTGTGGACCCATTTCACAATCTATTTGTATGACTTCTGTTGTAAACAGACGTAGAAAGATGTCTAACATTTACGACAATTGGGAGAGACTTGTAAGAGTGGTGCGCCGGAGAGAAGAAGATCTCGAACTTGCCTTAGCTGATTCCAGCGAGACAAGTATTAACAGCAGCTCCATATCCTCTAGTTTCACATCGGAGCCAGGTACTCCAATCCATTCTGCCAGTATAGCAGAGGAAATCGATTGCGAGAGACTTCTTCCATCTGATTATGAGGCCATCATCTCCAGATCTGTACGTCCTGTGGTCTATGCCAACAGGAAAGAACTGTTTTTGAGGCTTTGTGATTCTCCAGTTTTACTTGACGAAGGGAATATGGTAATTTCTTCCTATCTCCAGTTCTGTTTTATGCATATAACCTTTCTTTTTTCTTTTTCTTTCGTGTCCCTAATATTTCATTTTTAAGTTTTCTGAGAGTAGATGTGTAAACAAGATGAATTTTGGTCAAACTGAGTAATAATTGAGCTAAAATTTTGATATATTTGTTATGCCGAATGGAAACTTTAACTAGTGCTCCCCCCCCCCCCAAACCATGTTGTCATTTTCTTCAATGATAATTATCTAGTGCTAGCAGCTGGCCTGGCCTCCACTTCTAATAAAAAACAGTGTAACTGCCTCGTATTGGCGGGTTTCAATCATCAATTGGCACCATAACACTAGAATGGAATTGTAGTTTATCGGCCTCATCTAGC
>CAVNYN010286907.1:0-10672 GCA_963692815.1 Nyctanthes arbor-tristis
GACAATTTTGATACATAGGCATGTACATATAGCCTCCTAACGACGACTATTTGGCCTATTGCGACAACACCTATACTGATGTCGTCGCTATAAACTCCATGGCTTTGGGCCAAAAAAATTTTCACACGACGCTCTTCCGATCTCCAACCCGTTTCCACCATATTTAATTGATGCATTATTTTGCCTCCGTGAAGACTCAAACCCAGGAAGCTCTTCTTCACCCCTATGTCCTTCACCAATTGAGCTAAAGTGATTTTCAATTCAATATTTGCAATTAAATTATATATTATATAAATTATTACAACAATAACGACAAACATGGTATCTATAGCAACGAAAAGTCATCGGTATAAGGCTCAACAAAGGGGGGAAATATTCCCGCCAACCGTATAACGACGACTTCTCATTGCTATAGATGTCGCCGCTATAGACACTACGTTGCCGTTGTAGCCATGACCTGTAGCGGCGACATCTAAATGTAGCGACGACTTTCTATGTCGTCGGAAATTGTCGCCGCTGTAGGCAACATTTCTTGTAGTGCCGGCAAAGTGTTAACCAAATCTCTACTGTACATATCTAATGGGATTCTTAAGTAGAGAAACTAACGCACAAACTCTAGGGAATTTTATATATTCTACTTTCTATTTGCTTTAGTAAAATATATCATCTAGAAGAGGAGGGGAGTGGTGTTAAAAAATCTTCTGAAATTTTTGTTACAAGATCTCCCATCCAATGTGCCCAAAATATGGACTCACACCACATGGATTCAAAGTGCATGTAGCGTGTGTATTGGTGTAGGCCAAATGGGGTGGAAGGGTTTGTTGCAAAATTTTTTAGAGGGTTTTGAACATTTTTGACTTGAAGAGAAACCTCAACGTAATTAAAAAGATTCTCAAGTAATCTTTAATAAACAATCCACGTGATATTTCCTTTTTCCTTCAGTGGCTACATAAAATGGATTTTCAATTAGCAAAAGTTTCAACCGTTAAATATCGATAAAATATGTTATCAACTAATAAGGAAATCCCAACAAAATTTAATGCCTTTGGCCCTCCCTAAAAAAGGCTTCAACTTTAAATTCTTACGTTATAATTAGATTGATAAGTAAAAATTAATTATGAAATAGTTTAACAGTTTTAAGTCTTGAGATTCTAAATTAATATCTTGATTTGCTTCGCACGCACTATCTTGCATGAACTTTAACTCCTACAAAGACACTCTTGAGTCTTGATCTAATCAGACATTCAAGGATTAAATGAGCATGAACAAAAGGCTTTAGAAGCTCTCAAGCTATAGTTGAAGGCCATCATTGTTAAAGGTATAGGCGTATAGACTTTGTTTATAAGCAATCTGTGACTGCTTGAGTTTCCTACTACCTTAGACTACCTGAGCTATTTAGTTGGTTGGTACTTAGTAATTAATGTGGCTCAAACTCATTGTCAACTAGTGAATTAACCGTTGAATCCATTATTCTTTAGTAATTAGTTTGTCCTGTATTATGGATAGATGTGAGTTCGGGTTACAGATGGTATTCCCAAATGGATATGTTATGTTATTTATTAAGCTATATCTCACAATGTAACTAGAACGTGATAAAAAAAAATAAGTAAAAAATAATATGCTTTGAGTTCTTATAGCTGCATTTTATTCTTTAGCATCTTATCGTTTGTCATAACTTGAAATTTTTTCCCTAACGTTGAGGATCCCCTCAAACTATGCTTAGACAAGACACAAGGGTAGTTATCTAACCAGAAGCAGAAAGGTAAATTGGCTATCAATTTGCAGGTTTCTAGTGTTACAAACAAAGTGTTCTTAGGTTTGCTTGGACAATTATGTTATACGTGGATTATGATTTTGAAAGAGATATATATATATACACACACACACACACTTTTCTTTCCTTGTGCTAGGAACCTTTTAGTTGCTTGTGAGGTCCACGGTCAAGTATATACATTTATATTATTGAAGAAAGTAGACCTTAACATTTCATTAATTGATTCATGTAATTTTGTGTTGCTGTTTATTAATTTTATTGTTTTGAATTTAGGTACATTTGGATTGATACGAAAAGAAGGATCAATTGGAGTACAACTATTTTCTGTATAATGAATAGTCTTTAGCCATGAAACTCTTGAAATTATAGATCGGAATAGATTGTTAATTTTATTCGAACTTGAGTAGCATGTTTAATGGAAATTAACATTATTATAACCTTTTGTTGAAAACGGAAGAAACTTGCATGATTATTTTTTTCAAAATCTAAATCATAATTAGTAACGGAATTTTTTCTTCTATTGGTAATTTAGTAACGACCTAGTCCGTTACTAATTAGTAACAGAAATTTTCTATTACTAATTAGTATAGAAACTTTAGTTGCTAATTAGTAACAAAATATAAATTCTGTTAAATCTGATATATATTACCAATTCAATCAAGACACCTCCAACAAGTACCAAGTCCCATCCCACAGAACGTGTATTCAAATTTGCATGGCGTGGATATATACACCCACATGAAATGATAGTGCCTTAACAGCACCACTTTGAGGTGCTTGAAAATTTTTGTATCTATTATTCCATATTGCAACTATCTATTATTCCATATTACAATCTCTATCCCAAAAAAATGATCATATTCTTTTTTTCACATAGATTAAAAAAGTTTATTTAATAGTATTAGAAAAGTAAATTTTAATATTATTTCCCTATTATACCCTTTTGTTTATTAATTATACCACTTTAATATTTCTATTTTTTTATAACTATGCACATTTTAATTGGTGTTTAAAAGAGAATTAATATTTTAACTACTTTTTAAAAAGGAAACTGGACCACACTTTGGGATGGACAAAAAAAAAGGGACCATCTTTTGGGACGGAGGTAGTATTAATTTTCATTTACAAATTTTGTGTGAACAATGACCCAAAAAATGGAAAAAAATGGTTCCTACTAAATTGTAAATCTAATTTTGATTCCAATAGCAACATTTTGTTTACTATCTTGAAAACAATTTTTTATCACGATTTTTCAGAATTGTGGTGTAAATGTTGGCTGATTGGCACTAGAGATCCCTACCTTTGACATGTATTGCGTAAAACATCCATACTTATCAAGTTTTAGCATTTGTTGCCCTCAAAACAACCTTTTTTTGCACAAAAGGTCCATGTCGTCAAATTTTATAGTTAAGTAACTATTGAACAACTAAATAGACAAAAATTAAAGGGCATTTTGTCTTATCAAAAAGAGACATCCCATAGTAGACTTCAAGTATGAAGTATTTAGTATTTTGATATGTGTGAAAATAACTAAATGATTAAGATAATGCGATATACACCCTCGATTGTTCAAAAATAAAAATTCCTAATTTCTAGTTTTCCAGTTAGTCAAAAAATGTAAACTGCTTGATTTTTCAATGAAATTGAAAAGAAAATAATAATAGAATTGATACAATAGATTATGCTAGACATACCAAAATGTCCTTTAAATTTTGTCTCTTTCGGTTTTCACTCATTATTTAACTCAAACTTGGTGATAAGGACCTTTTGCACAAGGAAAGGTTGTGTTGCTGGTGACCAATGTCAAAATTGATAGGTAGGGATGTTTTGCATAGTAGACGTCAAAGATAGGGATGTTTAGTGCCAATTAGCCAAAAAGGGAGGGTTTAATATTGACTTCGTGAATATTAATTAATTAATTAAATAACTTCTTTTAAGCAATCTATGAAATGATTGGCTTCTTTATAGACTTCTCTTTCTTTTTAATTTTGTAAAAATCATAATGACTTTTTTTTTTAATAAGAATATGTGTCTTTATTTGTTCATTTATTTATTTATTGCATTCACAGCGTAGCAAAAATCTTACTAATTGTACCATAAAATGTGCCTTGATTTGTATTATAATTATTTTTTTATGTATTTGCATTCCTAGATTGGTTATAATCAATCATGTTAAAGCATCAATCCTGTTAAGGCGCCAGTGATTTCCTTGCAATGGTTTGAATGATTTTCATAATTGCAAAATACATTTGGCATATTACCATTTTTTCTGACATCCCACCGTAGACTTTAGAGTTCTTATATACGCGTTAGATAAATACTGTATGCGAAGTAAGGTGAGTGTAAATTGTTGGATTTGTAATTAACTAGTTTATGGATTGTAGGGAATTGCATCATCATCATCATCATCATCATCATCATCATCATTATTATTATTATTGGAGAACTTAGGGGAGAGGCATTAGCAAATTTAGTAGAATTTTTGTTTACTCATTTGTCCAAATAGAATTTTTCAATCTAGTATAGACTCTAACTCAGGACTTTGTTCTGGTAAGAAGTGCTATTTACCACTTAATCTAATTATTGTAAATTAAATTGTATTTTTTCCGTGAATAATTATAATAAGATAATTATGACAAAAAAAAAGAAAATAATTATGTTTGATTAATTGGTATTATCATCAAAAGGTTATCAATAAACTTTAGTTAGAGTTCAATCCAAAGGTTCAGTAAGATCTTTTGTTAAAAAAAAATAGTTAACTCACTTAAAATTCCACATGTTTTAGAGTTTCATCTACAGCTAATTATTAGTTAAATTAATAAAACTTATCTAATTCTTGACCTAAAAGAATTAAGGGTCATCTATGCAACAATTTAAGAAAAAATAGTTTTTCTTTGATCTCGTGCAATGCATAGGTAATATACTAGTGGTTATCAAAACCAAATAATCCTCAATCTGACTCTAAACACTATTGGAAATAATGAATCTCCAAAGCTACATAATTTCGGCTTTGAGTCCTTATCTCCTAGTTCCGATACATCTGAACCTACACCACTAAACTCATCTCACTCATATCTGTCAATTGAAAACACTCCACTGTCAACACATGATGAAATACTACTCCAACATTTTCATCTTCTCCACAATCAAGATCCCCATTAACATCTTCTCCCTCAAGAGAACCTGGACAGGGGACTGGTTCAATTCAAAACCAACGACCTCTATCTTACCTTCGCAATTATAAGTGCTATTTCAGCCCCACAACCTTAACGTCTCATTCTCCTAATGTATCTATTATTGAATTGAAATCCCTTAAATATGCCCTTATATAACAAGACTGGAGAGATGCCATGCAAGCAGAGATTGATGCTTTGCATAATAACCAGACTTGGACACTTATCCCAAGACCTATAAATGCCAATGTAATTGGTTCCAAATGGGTGTTTCGTACTAAGCTTAAAGAAGATGGCACCGTAGATCGTTTTGAGGCACATCTTGTGGCAAAAGGCTACAACCAAACTCCAGGACTTGACTTTGGAAAAACTTTTAGCCTTGTTGCCCAAGGCCACAATTCGTGTTATTATATCCCTTGTTGTTCACTTTCAGTGGCCTCTTAAACAATATGTCAAGAACGCTTTTCTCAATAGAACACTCACTGAACAAGTTTTGATGGAACAACCACTTGGTTTTGTAAATTTTAGATTTCCAAACCACATTTACAACCACTTGGTTTTGTAAATTTTGGATTTCCAAACCACATTTTGCCTTCTTTGAAAATCTCTTCATTGTCTTAAACAAGCACCGCGTGCTTGGGTTGCAAAATTCTCTTCATGTCTTCTCTCAGTTGGCTTTAAATTTAGTCAAGTTGATCATTCTCTATTTATTTATCGCCATGGGTCTATTATTATGCCTTTATTAGTTTATGTTGATGATATAATTCTCACAGGAAATTCTCCTACTCCTATGACTCTTCTCATTGAACGCATAAATAGGGATTAGCTATCAAGGCACTACTAAAAAGTACCCCATCAGCGACGGAAATTTTGGGAAGGATGCATATTCGACGTAAACTTCCGACGGAATGGTCGGAACTTTGAGACGGGCAGAAATCCGTCGATGGAAAAATTTTCCGTTGGAAAGAAGGAAAATACTGTTCCGTCGAAAATTTCTTGACGAACTCAAACGGACCGTCAGAAATTTCCGACGGTGTCCGTTGGCCGTTGGACTTTCCGACGGCAGTAAATTGAATTTCTGATAGCCAAGGGACAGCGTCAGAAATTTCCGACGGCATCCGCCACTACAAGAAACTTTTCAGTCGGAAATTTCCGACGGCTTCCTCAGGCCGTCAGTAATTTCTGACGGCAAACTTACGCCGTCGGAATTGCCGTTAGAAATTACCGACGGCCTGAGGAAGCCATCGGAAATTTCTGACAGATTTTGTGACCAAATTTATGTTTTTAATTATACTTTGTAAATATTGTTAATTAAATTTTTTTAAAAAAATTGAAGGTATTTGTTTATGTATCCCTCTACTATCGCATATGTCCATTTTATCAAATAATATGCATGTTTGACAAATCATTTATAAAAAAATGTCATATGTAAAATAAGTTTTTTATAAATAGAACAAAAAAAATTTAGTAGACAGCCTTTTCAAATTTTTTTAGTTTTAATTAAAACAATGAATATTACAGTATAGAAAACTAGTATAAAAAACATTACAATAATATTTAGAGTATAATATATATTTATATATATAATAAAAGTTATATTAAATACTAGATATGTTTAAGGGAAAAGTTCATTATTTTTAAATTGACAAAACTACTAGAATTTTTAAATTTCTAGTATAATTTATATATAAAGTATATTATATATATAAAGTACATTATGAAGTATACAATATATAAAGTATATTATAAAAGTTATAATATACTATATATATATTGAAGTTATTTTTTTGGGTAGTTATATTGACACCACTATTTTTTATAATCACACTATATTTCTAACTGTATTATACATCGATCCTTAGTTTTTTCTATTTATTGTATTCACGCTCTTAACTTTTTTCATCATATTTTTGTTTTTAACCGTCTATTAACTTGAATATTTCAAACAATGAATATAAAAAATTAAGAATATTATAAACAATTAGAAGTGTTGCTAACAATCAATAATTCTTAGATATGGAACAGAAAATAATTTATATTTTGACTCTTTAATTAAAAGTGCATAATAAGTAATAACAGTTGTATTTATGGTCTTTATATAGGCCGATTACATGCACTCAAATAATGTTCAACAATCCATTTGTAAAAAACATATAATATGAAATAAATTTTTATAATGGTAATATGTGGTTTATCTAGTAAAATATAATATAAAACAAATATTTTAGTAATTGATGAAGATTTTATTCGGTTATTTGGTAGTTAAGGTTTAAAACAATAGTTGCAAATAGATTTTTTATTATTTATTGGTATTTTAAAAAAATCACATAAATCAAATTTTTATTAATAGAATAAAAAATTTAATAGACAATGAAATATTATAATGTAGAAAACTAGTGTAAAACAACATTACATTAATTTTGACGCAGATAAATAAATTTTTTTTGAGAGGACAGATAAATAGAATTTAGAGTACGGTATATATTTAATTATAATAAAAAGTTAAATTAAATAAAAAAGTCCAATGTTTTAATAAGAAAATTTCATTATTTTTAAATTGCAAAAATTGCCAGATATACTTTATATGTGTTTTGGGGCAAACAATTCACAGGGGCACGAGGTGGCCTGGCGGTTGGGAACTAACTCCCCAACCCCCAGGTCCCGATTTCAAGCCCCAACCCAAGCATTTCACACAAGGAATTAATTCGCGGGTCTTCCACGCGGGTCAGCGCTGTGAGGATAATTTAGTTTTCTCGTGTCCATCGAGAAACTTTCAATGGATAATTTAGTTTTCTCGTGTCCATCGGAATAGTTTCTGACGGGCTATAGCCGTCGGAAATTTTCAACGGATAATTTAGTTTTCTCGTGTCTGTCGGAATAGTTTCCGAAGGGCTATAGCCGTCGGAAGTTTTCAGCGGACACTGTATTCCGTCGAAAATATTTCCGATGGACACTAAAATTCTGTCGGAACGCATTAGCGACGCGACCTTCAGCAACAGCATTTCCAACAGTAGTTTTGTCGTCGCTGTTGACCTTTAGCAACACAATTTGGGTCTTTAGTCTGTCGCTGAAGGACAGATTTTTAGTACTGAGGACTTAGGCCGTTTACATTATTTTCTTGGCCTGAAATCAAATATTTTTCTGGTGGCCTCTTCTTTTCTCAAATAAGATATGCTCGTGATCTCCTTATCAAAGCACAAATGCTTGAGGCGTCTAAAATAAACACTCCAATTACTACAAAATTCAACCCTTTATACCACTACAAGAAGTGGAGCATACAGCAGCGACGCCTACTGAAGCGACCTCAAAGTCGCAGTTGTAGGCCCAATTTATAGTGGCGACAAAAGATGTTGTCCCTTATAGGCCCAAACGTATGATACCGGCCCAAATTTAGAACACACGGGAAAATTAGGGCTTCAATTCAAAACTCCCCATAGACTTCTTCTTCCTCCAAAGTATTGTTCATACTTCATACTCTCCTTTCCATTTTAGACCCTATTTTCCTTTGTCCGGATGCTTCTTCAAGATTGACCAAGGTTCTTATCGTCGACCATCAGGAGGACACTTTTTGTTTGTTTGTGTTTGGGGCAATTTTTTCCGCCCATGGCCGCCGCCTGTGATACAGCCTCCATGGTGGTTCCACCACCGGATGGCCACCACCGGTCCCTCCCCCAGACAGAGGCGACCACCAGCAGCCCCACCACCAACCTTTTTTCGGGCCAACCATCCCTAACTCGCCGTCCCACCCCAAACTCCTTCACCCTTATGCCTTCCCTTTCACCGCCGCGCACCACCACCGAAACAGCCTCCTTCCAGTTGCCTCTCTTATCCCAAAATCAATTTGGAGAAGCTCAAACGAATTCTCTCATATCCCAGAATCAATTTCGAGGAAGCTCAATTTGAAAGAAAATATCCCTTTGACATTCTAGGTAATGTGCTACTTTAATTTTTGTTCAATCTTTTTCTTTTTCTTTTTGGCCTATGATATTCTGATTTTTAGGGCTTAATGTTGGTAAAATTAGGGCTTTGTGATAATAGGATTTTTATGTCTATGATAATCTGATTTTGCTAAATTATAATGAGGTATTGTCTATGCTATAATGCTTGGAATTGTCAACATCAAAATATATGAATGAGATTGATATTGAAGGCCCAACATAATTTTATTTATTTATTTTTTATAAATCTACACCTCTACATTGTAAAAGATGAGATATATACATATATGATTGGCAGCTTCGTGATGATTCGCTTCCTGATTTTTTTGGACGTCGAGGACTTGTTACTGAATTATTTGCTTAGATTTTATGTTTTGGCATATTGAATTGGATTTTGAATTTGCTTTGTGCTCCTGAAATTGATTTGGCTTTGTGATTTTGTGTTTTTTTTAATAACCTGGGCTGCTGCTAGTTTGCCCTGCTCTGCTGGTGCTGCTAGTGATGAATGAATTGGATTTCCCTGCTCAGATTTGAAGTAGTAGAAAAACATCATTGCGTTTGATGGAGGGGGGTTATGAAGTGATATTCCTCTCAGAATGCCAGGGTGGGTATAATCTAATAAAAATCTAGGAATAAATGATAATTCTCGAAAGTTGAGTTTATTGCTACTGTCTGTGAAGTGGTTATTATGGTGACTATAGATTGTGAGACAAATTGACTTGATGAGATGCAAGCAATAAAAGAACACTGGCCTTTCCTCACTAATCACGAGCTGCATATAAATTGTTACGGTGTTTTTCTTGTGATATTTGAATGCCAGTTAACTTTTACACACATACACATTACATTATGATCTGTATTTCAATATACATATGTATAGCACTATAAAACATTATAAGTAGGGAAAAGTGAAGTAACTCCTGAGCTCATGTTAGGCATAAGAAACCGTTGTGTAAACTATTGGGTACATCATTGTTTATAGCATGACTCGCATTGTAAGTCACCAATTACTTGACACCTCAAGAAGAAAAAGAAGAGAATCAGTGATTGTTTTTGAATCATGGCTCTGCAAATTTGGAGAACCAAATTCACTCTCTAAATTAAAAATGTTAATTTAAAGAGGTTGTTGGAGAAGATTTTTGAGATTTGACTCTTTACATTAAATAGCATTATAGGTTTAAAGAGACTATTGGAGATGCTCTTAGTGATATAATTGATGAAAATTGGATGAATATTGAAAGATACATGGCAATCGATTAAATAGCATGTTTCCTTGTCATTTTTCTATTATTGAGGAGCAAAATTGTAGGAAACGACGGGCTGTTTTATTATTTAATAAAATAACAAAGTTTTGGGAGAATAATTTATTGTATTCATCTTCGCAGTATGTATGAGTTTATATATAGCCTACATAATAATTTATACAAGGAATGAATATACAATATACATAATTCTATAATAACAAAAGGTAAATATGGTAAAAATATATTTCTTCCAATACTCCCCCTCAAGCTGGCGAGTATATGTCACAAAGTCCCAATTTTCTACTTAAACTGTGAAACTGTTCTTTCCCCAACGGTTTAGTAAAAATATCTGCAAGTTGTGAATGAGATGGAACATAGGACGTGGTAATCATGCCAGCTTGCAATTTCTCCCTAACAATGTGACAGTCAATTTTTATATGTTTCGTGCGCTCATGAAACACAGGATTTTTGGCAATGTGAAGTGCTGCTTGGTTGTCACAAAATAAAATGGTTGGCGTATCTTGCAATACTCTAAAGTCTTCA
>CAVNYN010286908.1:0-11178 GCA_963692815.1 Nyctanthes arbor-tristis
ATTTGATCTGGTCCCCTTCTAAACAATAAAGGATCCTCCCAAAAATAATGCTTGACATCGGCAAAAAATTTCTTCCTTTGTTGAAAAGAGAAATCAGGTGGGATAATGCCACAAGCAAGAAAATCACAAAACCGTATACCATGGCACTTTAGAAACCTCAAAGAGATGTGAAATTTGCAAGAGTTGTTCATCCGGAAAGGCTTCATATATCTCTTCAACTTCTATTTCATCACCTTGCTCAAGTCTAGATAAATGATCGGCCACGAGATTCTCACTTCCTTTCTTATCATGAATTTTCAAATCAAATTCTTGCAGTAGGAGAACCAATGTAAGCAACCGTGGCTTCGCATCCTTCTTTGCTAATAAATATTTTAGAGCCAAATGGTCGATATAAACAATCACTTTGGAGCCAATGAGATAAGAGCGAAACTTGTCAAAAGCAATAATCACCGCAAGCATCTCCTTCTCGGTAGTAGCATAATTCAATTGAGCTTCATTTAAAGTTCGACTAGCATAATAGATGACATGCAATACCTTCTCCTTCTTTTTTCCGAGCACCGCCCCACGGCATAGTCACTTGCATCACACATGAGCTCAAATGGAAAATTCCAATCCGGTGCTATAATAATTGGAGCCGAGATAAGTTTCTCCTTAATAGTGCTGAAAGCCAAAAGACACTCTTGGGAGAAATCAAATGGAGCATTCTTCTCAAGTAAAGAACAAAGTGGCTTCGTGATTTTTGAGAAATCCTTTATGAAATGCCTATAAAAGCCAGCATGCCCAAGAAACTCCTTATGCCTTTCATTGAGGTAGAAGGAGGTAACTTTTCAATAATTTAGACTTTTCCCTTATCAACCTCAATCCCTTTTTGTGAAGTATTATGGTCAAGAACAATGCCTTCTTGAACCATAACATGACATTTTTCTCAATTAAGCACCAAGTTTGTCTCATCGTATCTCTTCAATACCATGCCCGAATTTCTCAACTAATTATCAAAAGAGTCTCCACATACCGAGAAGTCATCCACCCATAAATACCTCAATAAATTCCTCCACCATGTCGGAGAAAATGGCCATCATGCATCTTTGGAAAGTCGCGGGGGCATTGCAAAGACCAAAAGGCATCTTCTTATATACAAAAGTTCCATATAGGCAAGCAGATGTTGTCTTCTCTTGATCCTCTGGGGCTGTAGCAATTTGATTGCAGCCTGAATACCTATCTAAAAAGCAATAGTAGAAATGACCCGCCAATCGCTTAAGCATTTGATCGATGAATGGAAGGGGAAAATGAACCTTCCTAGTGGCATTATAGAGCTTTCAGTAGTCAATGCACGTTCTCCATCCGGTCACCAGTCTTGTAGATCGGAAGAGCACACTATTTTCATTTTCCACCACTATGACACCTTTTTTTATTACAACTTGGACCGGTCTAACACATGCACTATCTAAAATAGGATAAATGATCTGCGCATCAAGCAACTTCAACACCTCAGATATCATGACTTCTTTCATGTTTGGGTTAAGCCAGCGTTGATGCTTTGAAATCATCCTCCATAAAGATCTTGTGTATTTCCCGAATATCCGATATAGTCCATCCAATGGCCCTTTTGTGCTCTCTCAATACTCAAAGTAGCTTCACTTTTTCTAACTTGCTTAAAGAATTAGAAATGATAATCAGAAGTGTAGAAGCTTCTCCTAAGTAAGCATACCTCAAATGAGAAGGAAGATGCTTGAGCTCAAGAGTTGGTGCTTGTTGAAGTGATGGTAGTGGTGGTGAAGAATTCCTTTCCAATTCCTTAATATGAGGTCTCTTTTTGCCGAGATATAGTGGTATAGCTGCCAAATAATGAACCATTTGTGCAACTTCGGTATCTTCTTCAATATCCCGTTAATGTGTAATGCAAGATTCAAAAAGATCCTTAGATAGTTCATGAGTAAAAGATTTAGTCACTACTTGATCAATGGTTTCCACCTAGAAGCAAGAATCGGACCCGGATGGATATTTAAAAGCCCTTAACACATTAAAAGTGACTTGCTCATCCTGAACCCTCAAGATTAGTTGCCATTCTTGCACATCAATAAGAGCTCTTCCGGTAGCTAGAAAAGGCCTCCCCAAAATGATAGGAATATCATGATCCTCCTACATATCAAGAATGATAAAATCGGCCAGGAAAATGAATTTATCCACTTTGACAAGCACATCCTTAATAATACATCGTGGATACTTGATGGATTTATTGGCCAATTGCAACGATACAGTGGTCGGCTTAGCTTCTCCCAAGCCCAATCTCCTAAAAATAGACAAAAGCATCAAATTAATGCTAGCACGAAGATCACATAAAGGTTTACTAAAATTTAGATCACCAATAGTGCAAGGAATAGAAAAACTCCTTGGATCTTTGATTTTTGGAGGTAGCTTGTTTTGCAAAATGGTACTACATTCCTCCGTTAGCATCACGGTCTCATGCTCCTCAAGTTTTCTCTTATTTAAAAGAATATCCTTCATGAACTTGGCATAACTTGGCATTTGAGCCAATGCATCGGCAAATGGAATGTTGATATGTAGCTTTTTGAACACCTCTAAGAACTTACCGAATTGAGCATCAAGTTTTTGCTTTCTTAGAATTTGAGGAAATGGGATGGGAGGTACATAGGTCTTGACTGGAGTTGGAACTTTTGGATATGAAGGTCGGGGTTCACTTTCTTTAGCCCCCTCTTCAATTACTTCGGGCTCTTGAGTAGACTTATCATTGTTCATGGCTACCTTCTTGGATTGAGCCGATGGGCATTTCACTGAGATCTCGGGTAGTTTCATCCCACTTCTTGTTGTGATTGCTTGCAAATTTTCCCTTGGATTTGTCTCAGTATTACTTGGCAAAGCTCTTTGTTGTCTCTCTGAAAGAAGCTTGGCTATTTGGCCTACTTGGTTTTCCATGTTCTTCAAAGTTGCATCATTGCGCTCTTGATATTACAATTGTTGATTTGCCAACTTAGTAAGAGTTTCTTCTCAACCCTCTTTCTCTTGTGGTCTCGGATTGAGCACATTGTGATTATTTCCATAAGAGAGATTAGGATTGTTCCTAAATCCGAGATTGTATGTTTGAGAGTAAGGATTGTACCCTTGACGTTGGAAGTTTTGTGTATAAGCCACTTGCTCCGATGATGAAAAGCCTTGGTGAACCAATGGACAAGATGAACTTTGATGATTTGCTCCACAAATTTCACAAATAGGTAGATAAGCTTGTATGACATTGATGGGATGAGATGTGGATGTAGAAAGTCTCTCAACCTTCTTTGCCAATGCATCAATCTTGGCTAAAACCAGTGAGTATGCATCCACCTCATGAATTCCACCCCCTTTCCTTTGAGAACCCCTATCCAGCCACATTGCACTTTGTTCACTTATGATTTTAAACAAATCATATGCCTCTCGGATGCTTTTTGTCTTGATTGACCCATTGGAAGATGAATCAACATTGGAGCAACATGAAGAAGTCAACCCGGCATAGAAATAATTTACTTGAGCTCCCAAAGAAATTCCATGATTTGGACATTTTCATAGCATATCCTTGAATCTCTCCCATGCCTCATGAAAAGCTTCAGGTTCACGTTGTTGGAAAGTAGTAATATCATGCTTGAGTCTAGCAACTTTAGGGGGTGGAAAGTACTTCGTAGTGAATTTTTGAACGAATTCTTCCCAATTAGTGATGCTTTCTGGGGGTATAGTGTCCGCTCTCCCATATAATGAGAAAGTATTAGAGAATAAATTGATGACATCCAGACGAAGTTGGAAGTTTGGGTGGTCATATGAGGGATAAATAATACTTGCTCGACTTTCAACCATCAGGGGATTCATGAAGCCCCCAAAAAGCATATCCTCTTCATTGACCACCGGTTGCACCCTTGGTTGTTGATGAACTCTAAGAGATTTCACATTAAAACCGGTGGAGCTCTATACCTTGGAATGACTCCAGGTGGATTATCCACTGGTGGAATGATAGGATTGATAGGATCTCTGTCATGCTCCGTTTCAATATTTTGTCTCCTTCGAGCTTCTCGTTGCTCTCTTAGTCTTCTGTGGAAAGTTGCCTCAATATCGGGGTCAAATGCAACTAGATCAAGACTTCTAGAGTGACGCATAAACTATTGAAGACCCACAAAAAAAATTAAAGACAAGTTAGCCTAAGTTTAAAATAAGAAAGGAAAAGAATAAGTAGTATCTAATCTAATGTTAACTAGAATAGTAATCAAATATTACAGTCCCCGGCAACGGCGCCAAAAACTTGTTACAAACTGAAAGATGTGTATAATACCGCAAGTGCACGGGTCATATCAAGTAATACAATGAACAAAAAGTCCGGTTGTCGATCCCACGAGGAGTTGTTACTTGATATTACTCTAGTTAAATTAGTTGAGTTTACAAAATAAACACACACAATTAAAATGGAATTTTGACTTGAGAATATGAAAATAAACACATAGAAGAAAGGAACTTAAATAAAATGGATACAAGTGGAGTTGTGTGAATATAAGGATGTGATGGTTGAGATTCTTGGTTTCACTTAACCTTACCTAATTAACAAACCAACAAGCTAACAAGCAAATTACTTATTCATAATGTTAGACCTGATTTTCCTATTCTAGCTAATTACCTCTCTCAAATGTCAAATTATCCCTAATTAATTGGATCAACCTACTATATCTCTATGTCAATTGGAATCCAACTAATTGCATTAAGTGTTTGTGAAAATGCCTCAATGAGTCACCTAGGGCTAGGAGTATATTTCTATCTCCTACAAGAACCTAGGGATATTGTTACTTAGCGTAGTATGTATATTTCTCTTTCGAAAGCTATACAAATCACTCAACACATCATTTATTGGCCAAATAAATGAAGGGTATTAAATGCAATAACAACCACACATAAGAAAGAGCAACAAAACAAGAAAAACATGCCTTGATATTAGTTAAGCTTGGTTAAGCTACACCAAAAATCCCAACAACAAAATATTTAGCTCATAACAAAAAGGGGCCAAAGTAGAGAGTTAATGAAATACATTACAAGTGAGAAAAATAAAGAGGGAATACAAGTATAAGAATGTAATCCTTCACTTAGATAGATTCTTAAACCTTGGAAGCACAAACTTGTAATCCTTCCCAAAATTCCTCTTCTTCTTCCTTTTCTCTTTTACTTTAAATTTTGCCTCCAAGAGGCCCCCCTTAGATGGATAAAGAATTAGTCTCTTTTAAATGGAAGAACATGTTTTTAGGGTTACAAGACACTAAACTCTACAAAATTACACAAAAAGGGCTCAAAAAATTGAATTCTGGTGGTTTCCAGGTAGCCCGCGGTCAACCTCGGAATGCATTCCACGGCCTACCCGCGGGCTACAGAAAGTTTACTAAGGGGCGGGTAGATGCGGAATGCAACCTGTGGCCTACTTTTAGATTTTTTCATTTTGGTCCCCAGCTTTTCTTTTTCTTGTACCTTTAGTCCTTTTCATTCAATTCTTTTCCACTGAGTCTAGAAACTTCAAAAGTCATTCCAAATGGTCCCTAAGCTTCAAAATGACTCCAAATGTGGTCTTTCAAGTTTTCCAAGTGTGCAAATAAGTCCTCATACTGCAAATTTCTTTGTAGAATTAGTCCTTTTGCTCTTCGTTTGCTTTCTTTCCTTCCAATTTGTGATTTTGACCTACAAAGATGAAATTTAAACAATTGTGAGTAGAAATCCGCTAAAGTAATTAATAATTTATTCATTTAAAAGCTTAAATAAGTGTGTAAATACACGCTTATCGATTCTCATCTATTCCATCCATTACTGGAGACACTTTGATCTTCTAGATTATTGTTTTCATTTATCTCCTCATCAACAGCTTCTGATTCATCATTATTGCTTTGTACATTCTCCATTCGTGTTTGATTTTCTTCTCCTTTTTCCCTTTGCCAACAAGGCATCACAACTTCCTCCTCTATCAAATTTTCAAATTCACTGTTCTCCATTTTCTTTTCCTCAATTTTGTGCTGATGAGAATATTCATTTTCAAAAAAAAAACAACATCCCTTGACACAAAAATTTCTCCAGATTCCATATCATACAAACTCCATCCTTTTTTTCCAAACGGATAGCCAATAAAAATACACTTCCTACTCCGACTAGCTAGTTTATCTCCTCCCCTCTTTTGATTATGTGCATAAGCCAAGCATTCAAAAACACGAA
Source organism: Nyctanthes arbor-tristis (assembly GCA_963692815.1). NCBI lineage: Eukaryota > Viridiplantae > Streptophyta > Magnoliopsida > Lamiales > Oleaceae > Nyctanthes > Nyctanthes arbor-tristis. The sequence continues at coordinate 6,220 of CAVNYN010286908.1, forward strand.
TATTTTTTTAGTGAAGAGGGCTGTTCAAATAGCGCTTCATAAGGTGTTTTTCCTTTCAACAAAACAGATGGTGCTCGATTAATTAAATAGGCAGCCGTTAAAACACATTCTCCCCAAAATTCAATAGGCAGATTTGCTTGAAAGCGTAATGCTCTAGCTACATTAAGGATGTGACGATGTTTTCGTTCCACTCTTCCATTTTGTTGAGGAGTTCCAACACACGAAGTTTCTTGAATTATTCCATTTTTCACAAAATTGTTATTCAAACACACAAACTCCGTTCCATTATCACTATGCACTATCTTCACATCTTTATTAATTTGTCTTCGAACCAGAGCCAAGAAATTTTGTAAAGTTTGTCCTACTTCTGATTTATCATTTAATAAGTAAGATCCACACACCTCAAGAGTAATCATCAACAATTGTCAAAAAATAATGTGCACCACAAAAGGTTGTAATTCTATAAGGTCCCCACAAATCACATTGAATCATCTCAAAAATACTAGTAGTTTTATTATCACTTGACAAAAATTCCTTACGACTCTGTTTGGCTTGAAAAGAAACTTCACAGCCTTCATCACGCTCACTAATATCTTTGTCAACAAACGGCAAAAAATGAATCACCTTACTGGAAGGATGCCCATCCTTTGATGCCAAATTTCCATATTGCCTCTCCTTGCCATCTTCATTACCTTTGCCGAATCCATGCTCCTAAGATTGTAGAGCCCTTCTCGTTCCTCACCCGCACCAATCGGTTGGACGGGTCTAGTCCATGATGATACCCAACTTAAACACAAGACAAAAGTTAGAGGATGAATTATGTAATTTAGCTGAATAAAATTAAAAGCCTTAAGGGACACGAAATTCTAAGTCAAATTGGATTAGGTTTAAGTCGTTATATATATATGTTGATGCGACACATAACAGGGAAAAAGGACACGAAAAAACGGAAAAAAGGGCAGAAGTACACGGGAAAAGGCAGAGAAAATTGCTCACAATAAACGCACGGAAATTAAGGTCTAATTGGAAGGAAAATTCGGCCTTTTATTTTCACGCTTGGGGACGAGTTTTGTCGCTCGATTTGGCATTCGACTTCTCTAAGTGGTGGTTTCTCCAAGTTAATTCTTGGAACAGGTTAGGTGATATTTTCCTCATCTCTAGTTATTGATTACTGGGTTCCATATATTATTAGATGAGTTATTTGTGGTGCCAAGAATATTATTCTTGACGGTGTTGCGTGATTGTGGTAGTGTGTGATTACCTCTTGATTTAGGGCGATAATCTTGAGATGATAAACATTGTATTCCCATTATTATTTAGTGATAGTGGAGTTGTCGGTTTGCCCCGTCAATTTTCCCTTCTCATTGGAGGGTTTTACGACGTTAAATAATTCCTGGTTTTATTTAAGTTTCCGCACATATATTATTGTTTGATATATTAATTGCCTATTTTAATCACACAGGTTTAGGGAAACTGATTAAATTTCCGACAGTAGTATCAGAGCCATGTTCAATTGTGTGGATTAAAATGGATGACCCAGTTGGTAGTGCTATGATCAGGCTTACCAATCACAATTGGGTGACATGGAAACATAGGATGGAGGATATCCTTTATTGTAAGGATTTGCATGATCCTATTGATGGTGATGATTCTAAAGCGGAAGATATGGAAGATAGGGATTGGCAGAAATTGCACAGGAAAACTATTGGGACAATAAGACAGTGGGTAGATAATAGTGTTTTTCATCATGTGGCACATGAGACAGATACAAATAAATTGTGGACTAAATTAGAGTCCATGTTTGAGAAGAAAACTGAAGCCAGAAAGTCCTTTCTGATCAGAGACTTGGTCAATATGAAATATAAGGACAGTACGAGCGTGACATAGCACTTGAATAATTTTCAGAATGTTGTGAATCAGCTGGTGACAATGGGAATGACTCTTGATGATGAATTGAAAGCATTACTGCTTTTGAGTTCTTTGCCAGACAGTTGGGAGACATTTGTTGTGACAATAAGTAACTCTGCTTCAGATGGTGTGTTATCTGTGGATTTTGTGAAGAACAGTATGCAGAATGAGGAAATCATGAGGAAATCTTCAGGTTTGCATGTTGGTACAGATAATACATTGGCTCTTGTTTCAGATGATCACAGAGGAAGAAGCAAGAATAAAGGGCAAAAGCGTCACAACAAGTCTAGAGGCAGGTCAAAGTCAAAAGATAAGAAGACTTGTTATCACTGCGGCGAAGAGGGTCATTATAAAAGAAATTGCAGGATTTGGTTGAGAGAGCAGAAAGAGGGTAATAATCAAAAGAAAGAGGATGAAAATACTGTAGGTGTGGTGACTAGTGATGTACTCTCTTGTGGAGTGGGTCAATGCCTGCATGTTGGAGACCCTCTTACTGAGTGGCATGTTGACAGTGTTGCCTCATACCATGTTTGCAGAAATATTGAGTTGTTTACTACATACAGAGCAGGTGATTATGGCCAGTCAAATATGGCTAACTCTTCACATTCCAAAATCATGGGGATTGGTGACATTCACCTGGAGACAAATATGGGGTACATCCAAATTCTGCAGTATGTAAGGCATATTTCTGACATGCGGTTTAATCTGCTTGCAATAAATGCTCTCGACTGAATCGGGTATTTTAGTACTTTTGGTGACCAGAAGTAGAGGTTATCAAAGGGATCTATAGTCGTTGCCAATGGAAAGCTTTGTTGCACGCAATACAAGACTTATGCAAAGTCTTGTAAGACTGGGGTAAATGCAGTTGAAGATCCTTCTCCTGATTTGTGGCATAAGAGGCTTGGGCACATTAGTGAAAAAGGTTTGCAGGTTCTAGCTAACAAGGCAGTTATCTCTTTAGCCAATAGTACGCCCCTAGACTGATGTGATCATTGTTTATTCGGTAAGCAAACTTGAGTTTCCTTTTCTGGCATGTTTAAAAGAAAAGAGAATATTTTAGATCTTGTGCATTCAGATGTGTGTTCTCCTGGTGAAGTAGCATCTTTGGTGGAAAAAAATATTTTGTTACATTTGTTGATGATGCTTCTAGGAAATTATGGATCTATCTTCTGAAATCTAAGGATCAGGTACTCCAGTGCTTTAAGTAGTTTCATACCATGGTAGAACGAGAAATAGGGAAGTGTTTGAAAAGCCTCAGAACAGATAATGGTGGGGAATACATTTCACATGCGTTCAGAGAGTATTGCTCAGACTTTGGGATTCGACATGAGTTTACAGAAGCAGGGACTCCTCAGCATAATGGTGTGGTAGAAAGAATGAACCGTACCATTCTTGACAGAGTCAGATGCATGTTGAAGACAGCCAAACTTCCTAAGATATTTTGGGGTGAAGCAGTTCGGACTGCTTGCTATTTGATTAATAGATCTCCCTCAGTTTCTTTGGATTTTGATATTCCAAAAAGAGTTTGGACAGACAGAGATATTTCATACTCTCATCTGAAGGTGTTTGGGTGTAAAACCTTTATACAAGTACCTAAAGAACAGAGATCGAAGCTTGATGACAGAGCTACTCCTCGTGTTTTTCTTGGCTATGGTGATGAACAGTTTGGATACAAGTTTTGGGATCCAAAGAAAAGGCAGCTTGTGAGAAGTAGATATGCAGTATTTTATGAAGATCAGACGATTGAAGACTTTGATAAAGTCGAATAGCCTAAGGAGATGACTTTAGTTGTTCATGGTGTTATACCTGATAATTCTTCAGCATCTCAGCCTAGCACTAGTAGTCAGGTAGCTCCTATTGATGATGAAACAACCGATGATAGTCTAGTTGATCAGACTAGTAATCAGGGGGAGCAGATTACTGATCAGGGGGAGCAGACCCCTGTTGAAGAAGAAATTGGAGAATCAAGAAGATCTGCAAGAGGGTGTATACCATCTACCAGGTATCCTGAGTCTGATTATATTTTGCCCACTGAGGATGGAGAACCAGAAAGTTATTCAGAGGCTCAGGGCCATAAAGACAAACCCCACTGGATGAAAGCCATGGTAGATGAGATGACTTCTTTGAAGAAGAATGACACCTATGAGTTGGTAAATCTCCCTAAGGGTAGGAAGGCTTTGAGGAATAAATGGGTGCACAAAATCAAAAGGGACAGCAATGGTGACTTGTTGAAGTACAAGGCTCGTTTGGTGGTGAAAGGTTTTGGACAGAAATACGGTGTTGATTTTGATGAGATTTTCTCCCCTGTGGTGAAGATGACATCCATCAGAGCTGTTTTGGGTTTAGCAGCCAGTTTAGACTTGAAAATTGAACAGCTTGATGTGAAGACTGCCTTTCTTCATGGTGATTTGGAGGAAGAGATTTATATGGTGCAGCCAGAAGGGTTTGAACAGAAAGGGAAAGAACACCTTGTATGCAAATTAAAGAAGAGTTTGTATGGCCTAAAGCAAGCACCAAGACAGTGGTATAAAAAGTTGATACTTTTATGATGAGTCAAGGATACACAAGAACTACTGCAGATTCTTGTGTTTATTTCAGATCTTTTCCAAGTGATAAATTTATTATTTTGCTGCTTTATGTTGATGACATGCTTATAGGTGGCCATGATGCAGGATTGATACAGAAATTGAAGGATTCCTTGCATAAGTCATTTGATATGAAAGATTTGGGGTCAGCTAAACAAATTTTGGGCATGGAGATTGTTCGAGACAGAAAATCTAAGAAGTTATGGTTATTACAGAGACATTATATTAAGCGAGTACTTGAAAGGTTCGGCATGAAAGGGGCTAAGCCAGTTAGCTCACCCCTTGGAGCTCATTTCAAACTAACCAAGAAATCCAGTCCTTCGACTGATGAGGAGAAGAAGAAAATGGAGGCTATTCCCTATTCTTCAACTGTTGGTAGTTTGATATATGCTATGATTTGTACTCGTCCTGATATTGTACATGCAGTTGGTGTGGTAAGCAGATTTCTGTCTAATCCGGGTAAAGA
>CAVNYN010286909.1:0-13373 GCA_963692815.1 Nyctanthes arbor-tristis
ATAAGACAGTGGGTGGATAATAGTGTTTTTCATCATGTGGCACAGGAAACAGATGCAAATAAATTGTGGACTAAATTGGAGTCCATGTTTGAGAAGAAAACTGCAGCCAGAAAGTCCTTTCTGATCAGAGACTTGGTCAATATGAAATATAAGGACGGTACGAGTGTGACAGAGCACTTAAATAATTTTCAGAATGTTGTGAATCAGCTGGTGACAATGGGAATGACTCTCGAGGATGAATTGAAAGCATTACTGCTTTTGAGTTCTTTGCCAGACAGTTGGGAGACATTTGTTGTGACAATAAGTATTTATGCATAACTATTTATGCATCCTTTTCTTTAGATAGAACGTGGTTATATCTCATGCTGTGAATCATTCTGTTGGCCCTGTGTAAGCATTTTGGGTTTGAAAATGGCATCTCTGCCTGAAAAATTCTAGGGTCGAAAATGACAAAAATACTCGCAGCAATTTTCACATCACTTGCTTTATATAGAAAGGGGACATATCTCCAACTTGTAATCATTTCTTTGGATTCGTCTATCCATTCCTTGTATAAAAATGGCTTCGTAGCTTCTAAATTTTCCAGTTGACGGGGTTGAATATATGCATGGCTATTTATGCCTGCTGTGCCGCGGTTAAAATAGGGCCACATCTAATACCGTGAATCATTCTGTTAGACTTGTCAAGCCATTCCGGGTTTGGAAATGGCTTCATCACAAGAGAATTCTCTGATCGAAGTAGACAAAAATATGAATAGCAATTTACGTGTCTTTTTATTTGGATATAACATGGCCATATCTCATACGCGAATCATTCCATTCGACTAGTGCAACCATTCTAGGTCAGGAAATAGCTTCTGTGCGTGAAAAATTCTCCAGTGAAAATAGAGAAAAATACATATGGCTATTTTCGCATCCTTTGCTTCACATAGAAATGGGCCATATCTTTAACCCACAATCATTGTTTTGTATTCGTCTATTCATTCCGAGTATGAGAATGGTATGATGCTATAAATTTTCCAATTGATATGGATGAAAATGTGTAAGGCTATTTATGTGTCCTTAGATAGGGTTAAATAAAAGCATGTCTAACGCTGCAAACCATTCCGTTGGACTCATCAAGCCATCACAGGTCCAAAAACGGCTTCATCGCCAGAAAATTCTCTATTCGAAACTAACAAAAATTTGCATAGCTATTTACATATCCTTTTCTTTGGAAACAATGTGGCTATATTATCTCTACATAAAAATTTTCCTATCGCAATAGACAAAAGTACATGTGGCTATTTCGCGTCCTTTGCTTCAAATAGAAATGGGCCATATCTCATACTTGCAATTATTTTGTTGTATTCGTCCATCCCATCTAAGGATTAAGAAAAACACTTGGGCCTATTTACTTGTCATTTAAAGAAAAAGCGGGGCCATATCTCTTTATATGTATCATTACTTGGATGGATAGTTAAGTGTCCTGCACTATCTAAGGACTTGAATAATTCCGTTGTACTCATCTAACGCTAAGAAAAACACTTGGGGCTATTTATTTGTCCTTTAAAGAAAGAACATGATCATGTCTCTTTCAACGAATCATTCCTTGGATAGTTACACATCTTGTGCTTCAAATAGTACGAAAACATGTCTACGGCCATGAATCATTCCGTTGTACTCGTCTAACCAATAATCAAAACACTCGAGGCTATTTACTTGTCTTTTAAAGAAAGAACGGGACCATATGCCTTTAAACAAATATTTCCTTTGATAGTCAAGCATCTTGTACTATCTAAGGATGCAAATCATACCATTGTAATTGTCTAACCACTAAGAAAAACACTCTTGGCTATTTACTTGTCCTTTAAATAAAGAACAGGGTCATATATCTTTAAATAAAAAATTACATGGATAGTCAAGAATCTTAAATAAGGCCCCGTTCCTGACTATCTTCAGAATTATTTGTTTAAAGACATATGACTCCATTCTTACTTTAAATGACATCCAAATAGCCCCGAGTGTTTTTCTTAGTGGTTAGATGAGTACAATAGAATAATTGTTGTCCTTAGATATGTTTTCATGCTATTCGAAGTACAAAACGCTTAACTATCAATGGAAGTATTTGTTTAAAGAGATATGACCCTATTCTTCCTTGAAAGGAAAAGTAAATAGCCTCGGCTATTCTTCTAATTGCTAGAAGAGTACAACGGAGTAATTCATGCCCTTAAACATGATTTGATGATATTTGAAGTATAAGACGCGTAAATATCCATGGAATGGCAGGCCCCATTATATCTTTAAAGGAGAAGTAAATAGCCCCAACTATTTTTCTAATGCCTAGAAGAGTATAACAAAATATTCATAGCCTGAGATATGTTTCCATCTTGTTTGAAGCACAAGACACATAATTATCAATGGAATAATTTGTTTAAAGAGATATGACCCGGCTACTAGAAAACAGGGCATCACCGACGGACTTTTCCATCGTTGAAAGTAAGAAATTCATCGGAAATACCCTTCACTGACAGAAAAATTCCGTCAAAAAATCCATCGGTGATATCCTACTTGCTAATACTTTCCAACAGAAATTTTGTATCCATTAGATTCCGACAGATTGTTTATCTGTCGGAAATTTCCGACGGATTTGGTCCGTCGGAAATTTCCAATGGAAATAAGCGTCCGTCAGAAATTTTCGACGAAATTTCTGACGGATTTCTGTCCGTCTGAAATTTCTGACGGACATCAGAAAAATAATAAATGGAAAAAAATTCCAACTCGACCCGGGAACTGACCGGCCAATCTGCACTACGACCCGCTAACCGCGCGCTGACCCGTCAATTAATTCCCCTCAATATGGCATTGACAAGATTCGAACCTTTGACCTGGGGGTTGGGGAGTGAGTTCCCAACCACCAGGCTATTGTGCATTTTCGTTAATGTGCTAACAAAAAATATACATAAAGTATTCTCTTGTAATTTTGTTATTCTAAAAATCGTGAATTTTCTTTTCTAAGCATTGAACTTTATGTATTATTTTTTATTTCATTAAACTTTATTATATTAAATATGTCATTTATACTCTGAATATATTTGATTGTGTCATTAATATATAATGTTTTGCCCTTAGTTTTCCACATTATATATACGTTAATTAAAACTAAAAATAATAAAAAAAGGTTTACTAATATTAATTTGATTCTATTGGTAAGAATGTGATTTATGTGATTTTTCAATGCTAACAAAATGAATAAAAAAAAATTATTTAGAACCATTGTTTTAAACATTAACTATAAAATAACCGAAGAAAAATTAAAGTTCTTTTGTTTTATATTTTTTCATTAGGTAAAACCACATTAATATTAAAATTTATTTCATATTATATTTTTTTTAACAAATAAAATGCCGAACCTTATTTGTGTGCATGGAATCATTTTGTGTATATTAAAACATATTAATAAAGTAATTGATGAATTATTATTTATTAATTCAAACATATTGAAAAAAAGTGTTAATTAATAATATTTAGTATAAAGAAAGTAAAATTTCCGATGGAACTTTTTGTCCGTCGGAAATTTCCGACAGCCTAGTGCCTTCCGTCAGAATTTTTTCAACGGAATTTTATTTCTGTCAGAAATCTCAGATGGAATTTTCGTGCCGTCGGAAATTTCCGACGGACAAAAAGTTCCGTCGATAATTACCGACGGAATTTGGATTCCTTTGGAAATTCCCGACCATTTCTTTCCCATCACAAATCACCGACGAATTTTTCGGTTCGTCAGAAAATCTGTCGGTAATTTCTGATGGATTATGGCTGGTCAAAAAATTCCATTGGTGATGCCTTGTTTTCTAGTAGTGCCCCGTTGTATCTTAAAGGACAACTAAATAGCCCTGAGTGTTTTTCTTAGTGGTTAGATGAGTAGAACAAAATGGTTCGCATATTTAGATAGTACAAGACGCTTAACTATCATTGGAATGATTTGTCTAAAGACATGGCCTCATTCTTTCTTCAAAGGACAAGTAATAGCCCCGAGTATGTTTCTAATGCCTGGAAGATTACAACGGAATGATTTGCAGCCTTAGATATTTTTTATGCTATTCGATGTACAAGATACGTAACTATCAATGGAATGATTCATTTAAATAGATAAGGCCCCGTTCTATCTTTAACGCACAAGTAAAAAGCACCGCAGCTAATCTTATATTTGGTTTTGGGCACAATAACTAATCTGTAATTTGACAACTTTCTGCTAAGAAAGTCGCCCCAGCTGTATTTTCTCATTACTTGAAAGGCAGCAACCAGGGTGGTGGCGTATTGGTTTTTAGTCAGGTCATGGAGCCAAACATAATTTGTGCTTCACTTATCCGGAAATAGTATGCTATGTTATTCCTCTACTATGCAATTATTCATTTCTATATGTTAGTATTTCTTGATTTATTATTTATATTGAACCGTCCAATGCTATATATGTTCCATTTGACATATTGTTTTCTTTTCCAAACTTTCAGGCCATATTATAATGTAAATTTGCAGGTATTTCCGTCAACAGGCAAACATTGCCAATTGATCCAAAAGTTTTTGATGAAACAATAGATTCCCAAGGAATGGCAATTGATTCTGGAAGTACCTTGACTTACATAGCGAAAGAGGCTTATGATCCTTTGGTTACTGTAGTAAGTGAATTTGATCTAGTGGACCTGTGAAAAATTATAAACGATTTCCAACTTGAAGTATTTTGATTGGCAAGTGTTTTGTGTAGATTACACAATCTGTTTCAAAAACTGCTAACCCAGTTGTTGCCAAAGGATTAAAGTGCTATAAAACCAACTCCAGGTTTTCTTGTGAAATAAACAATTAATGTCTCGGCAGTCATTACTTAGAGTTGATTTTCTATTTGTTGTTGTCTTCAGTGTTTCAAAGATTTTTCCTACTTAATTTAAAGTTTGCTGGTAGTGCAACAATGATTCTTAAGCCCAAGGATTACCTTTTCAAGGACGATCCCACTATAAGTTAAAATTTCTTATTTATTCTATAATATTGTGAATTTATCTTCTCTTGAACCTGGGTTTTTGACAAGCTCTCGTTGGTTGTTTGACAATCCTCGAATAATTATTCAAATAGTAATTCGTCATAATTGCCAGAGTAGGGTGACCCGCCATTGTGGTGCATAGTCATTCAAAAGAATGATGCCGACATGGCGATGATTTTAGGAGGCATGAATATATAGATACTGGATGATTGTGTTACCAAGGAGTTAAAATCCCGTCCCTCCATATATATGCATTCATTCATTTGTTTCTCTGAACCTTGTGCAGACACTGTTCTCAAAGATAAAATTGTTGTTTATGATTTGTCTTATCAACATATTGGATGGGCAAATTATGACTGTGAGTCATCATCATCCTTCACCTTTCCTGCAATTAACAATACTTTTTGTGCATTCCTTATTGAATGAATCAACTTTTTGTATTTCTTTGATCCCTTAGGAATGTCTCCCAAGGTACAAGTAATAATGGCACTAGTGGCAATAACGACAATACGCAAGTCCACAATGGTTCGTTGTGCAACTCTTGAAACAACATCCTTGATTTCCTGCTAGAACTAGTATTAATTTTTCATCTTTTTACATTTTTTATCACATCTAGAGAATGAATCGAATACTCACATGAATAATCGAGCACAAATAATACACAGACTACCGCTCCATGCTTAGTTGCACGGTAAGGGCAAGCACAATGTATTTATTTATATTCCTCTACTCCAATGTAATAAATTATACAAGTTTTTGTCAACGATATATCATTCATTCATATATTTCCCATACACTAAAAGAGGCTTAGTTAATGGTACAACTTTCTTTGCTCATTGAACAACAAAATTCAATTTAGGATAGGTGTCATAATCTCCAATTGTCTCTACAGTCCATTCCTCTTTTATTTATTCTTTAAAAAAGAAAAAAGAAAACAAGACAATTTGAGGCGTAGCAAAACTCCGTTTTCCCATCCACACATTCCAAGATTCCACACATTGGGTTTTCTTTTTGGAATTGTGCACTTCTTTTTTATTTCTTTGAAATCATCAATAACAAAAACACATGTTTGGATCGACGCTACAACCAAGTTAGAAATTTCAATATTTATGCAGAAGCTGATATTTCGGTTCAGTTTATCTAATAACTAATTCTAGTTTGTAATTACAGTTGAAATTAGAAATTTCAAAATTTATGCAGAAGTTAATATTTAAATTGGCAAATGCATCTTGTATCCAAGCGTTTGGGGCTCCATTAGCCATTTATTTACATCTTGTTCTTTTAAGTTTTTAATCCTAGGATTTTGTTTTAATTGACTTATGTTTCTTTGAGATTATTTCATGGAAAATTATATATTAGCTAAATTCTTTAAAAAATGACAAACAAATATTGAAAAAATTATGTTTGATAATATTTTCTAAATCTTAATTGTTAGGAGGAGTTATTGGGTTTTCTGCACTTTAAAATCTGATAATTATTTATTACCTCGAGTATTTAGAGAAGAACTAGTTATGTGCTTAGTCAAGGGATTTATCAGCTTAATGCCATTCAAGTTATCATATATACGTTCTTATGCATATACCTATTTTGATTGCATGCTAAAGATAGGTATAATTTTTCTCTTACCACTATACAAACTATTTGTTCATTTTAAGACTTTTCATGTTTCAATAAAGAGAGTGGCAGCGTCTAGAATAAGAAGGAGGTCCTCAGCAATTAAAAAAAAAAAAGTATGGTGAGCATACCTTAATTCTGATTTAGTTATATGTGTTGTTTGATACAAATATACTTGAAAACTTCTTTTGTTTCTCACAATTGCTTTTGTGAATTTAGAAAACCAAGGTCAAGATTGAGAGCCTTTTAAGAATCTCCAAACATAAGGCACATGATCGTCGATAACAAGTAGAAGAGCTCTGAAACTATTGAGAAGGATTTTGGTGCTTTAAAGGACATAAGACATTGATTTTTCAGTTTCAACAAGGATAGACGCTTCCAAGAATCATGTGAATATGCCTCTATATTTCATAGTGATCATTACTGAAGGAATTCTCCAATAAATGCTTACAGCATTGCTTATAACCCCATGTAACACAAGAATTCCGTGTGTTTAAGAAAATGTTAAAGCTAGTTTAATTACATAACATGACATATCATCTTTTTGAGTCAAGATATAATTTTAATTTTTGAAGTTTCACTACAAGAAAACTGCCGATTACCGACGGCCAAATACGTCGGTAACTGTTGTAAATCCATTGGTAATGGTGATCACCGAGGGCTAAAGGCCGTCAAAAATGGCCGTCGGTAATAGCCTTGTAGTGATCACCGACGGACTTTAACCTGTCGTCTGAGATTACCGTTGGCTTTTACGGTTGGTAATTTCTGACGGAAGGTCAAGCCGTCGGTGATTTCAGACAGAAAGGTAGTTTGTCGGAAATCACAGACGGCCGGTATAATATTTGAAATTAAATAAAAAAAGATTTTTTTAATAAAATACCCAATTGACCTGCAATTCCGTCAGCGAGAACCTGACCTGACCCGATGTGCCCACCTGCAACCCGTCTGGATTTTATGCTCCCTAGAGTTTATATCATGTGGTTGGGGATTCGATCCCCCAGCCTCATGGTTGGGGGGAAGATTCCCAAACACTAGGCTATCTGTGCTTTCTTGTTATAAATCTGTACATATATTTTATTTAACATATAATTAATCTTTGCAATTTAGAAAATAATAATTAAAATATTATACGATATATATATTATATTGTAAAATATTAGAGATGATTTTTTTTAATACCCTGCATCATTTTTTGTACTATCTCTTTAAAGTTTTGCCACTAATGTTTTAAACATATGTAATTTACAAAGTTTAGAGATGCAGCTAATGTTTTGCATTGGCCCATTTTTTTTCTTTTCACTTTTCCTTTTCTTTAATTTTCATTTTCTCATCCTAAAAAATTTGCCCAAATAATAATATCAAATTAAAGTCAACAATTGATATACTAAAAAAAAAAACTTAATTCTAATTTAACATCAGTTTTTTTTTTTACACATCACAGTACAAAACCAATACAATCTAAATTTGATATGATTAAATCTAAATCAACACATCTTCCATATGATTTTCTTGAGCTATTTTCTCGAATTCGATATTTTTACTTTGGTTCTTTCTAGTTTCCCACTCATTTTTAGTTCATTTTTAAATTATTACACTGTAGTATGGTAATACTACCATAACGATGAATTGTGAAAAATTATCACATTTTTAGTACTACATCATAACAGTCTTATTTTTAAAATGTAATTCTGTGCTTAAATTTACTCTCACTGAGTTGAAATCCTAACTCCACATCTGTGCAAGTTTGAAATATGTAAACACATAATTAAAAAATAATTACAATCATTTACAGAATAAATATTTTAGGTTGGATATGTAATATCTATATATATAATATAAATATAATATAATACATTCATATAGTAACTTTAAATAACAAATGTTGTGCTGAAAAAAAAAATTAAAATGCTTATTTGTTCTTCCAAATCATTTGCATTCTTAGCCAAAATAAAATGTTGAAGACTTCCAAGGGCCTAGTAACCCGTCGAAAATACCAACGGAACACAAAAGACCCGCAACGAATTTGCTGATAGAATAGAAAAGCCAACAGTAATTACCGACGACATAAGCAAGCCGTCGGCAATTACTGACGGCATACACCCCTTGGTCGGTATTTTACCAACGGCAAACAAGTCTCAGTCGATAATCACCGACAGAGTACTCGTTGTTGTCGGTAATTACCGACGTTACTGTATGCCGTCGGTGATTTCTGACAGTAGAAATACTCTGTTTGTAAACACCAACGGCAGTATGAATCCGTCGGTAATCAGAAACGGCCGTCGGAAATCACCGACGAATGTGATGGCCCGTTGGTAATCACCGACAGACCATTCTGTCGTCGGTGATTACCGACGACATTTTGTTCCGTCGGTACTTGCCGACGGATTTTGGTTTTCTGTCGGTAATTACCGATGGATTTCCTGCCGTTGGTAATTTGCCGTCAGTAATCGGCAGTTTTCTTGTAGTGTTTCATGTGCTTTTATCATATTTGCCGTGCTATATATATATATATATCTTCTAATAAAGATGTTTCTTGTTTTATCTTGCAATCTTTACTTAAACTTCAAACCTCTTAGAACTGTTTGACAAGAGGAATGCCAATTAATTGCTATCAACTGTGTTCTAAAGAAAATGCAAAGGAGAATTGGATCCTCAAGAAGTTTTCATGGCTTCCACTAACCAGAAACATCTAGCACTTGAATTGTTTAATGTTATTCGTTATGCCATGTTTGTAAATAGTTGTATGAAAATGCCTTTTATCAATTGCTGACATGAAACTTTCATTAAACTTTTAGTAATAGTTTTTAGGTGATGAGTTAATCTACTTTTACATAAAAACAAAGATACAATTACGATGAAATAATGTGCAACGTGCGTACCCTATACTGGTGATTACCATAAATAATTTCCGAAACCAATACATTGAGACCGAATACATGATAGCAAAACATTTAACTGCAGCCTGTCTTCTCTCCCTTAAAATATATCAATATAGCGTATATCTAATGAGTCAAACATGCAACAACCAAAGTATGAGACTTCACATGGCATCTTAAATGGCTACTTTCATTTCATTTCATTTCATTTCAACAACTCAAAAGTCAAGCAGAGCCTGAAGGAAGTGAATAAGTAGTTTAACCCACGAAACATGAGTCGATTCATAAAACATAAAACATTTTGTCAAAATTGTTTAATAAATAAAACAAGAAATAAAGTAGTTTAGACCAAGAAACATAGTCCATACAAACAATCTGACTATAAGTGCTAATAAATAAATAAAAATTAAGTAAAAATCAATTGTGACTTCGGGGTAATATGGTGTGGCCCAAGACTAAATGGTTCTCAGATATATGAAAGAAAGATGAAATTTATAGAGAAATTGACACTCTTAGCACGGAAATTAACTTTCATTTAAAATACGTAGAAGTATTTATTTGCGATATTAAGGCTAATTATATCCACACAACTCTTTTTACTAAACACATCACATTTTTATTGTTAGATATTACTTTTTCCGTTTATTTAAAAATTTAAGGCAACTCACAATGAAATTTTAAAAATTAAGATATGATTCTATACAATATATCTTAATAACAAAAGGTTAAAAGTTGCTTACCAGAAAAATGTTAAAAATAAAAATATTACTTGCATCATTTCATCGAAGTAAGTATTTAGCATATTTTTCCTGCAATAGGAAATATTTACCATATGTCCAGAAAAAAGGTAATATTCACCAGTTATTCAATTTTATTATTTTATTAGGAAAGTCATTGCTATTTTCAAAACAAACATTTTTCTTTAAAAAAGAGCCTAAATACGACGTGTCTAGTCTAGAACGCAAAGTACAACGTAATCCTATACGTTTTCAATCTCTCCCCCTCCCTCATATTCTTGTTCAGCAAAAGTGTATGAAAAATTTAATGTAGTGGATGCAATTAGAACATCTCTAATGGGAGGGTGGATTGTAGTTGTGATGTGGAGGAGAGATATAGAGAGAAGATAATTATTTTAAATAAATAAGGATGGAAAGAGGCGTAGAGAAAAATAGCGGGAAAAATGAAAAAGATGAGAGAGATTGAGATAAATTTAAAAATAATGTTAAAATAGTAGTTGATTGGGTGAAATAGAGGGTCTACTCATGGACCTTACACGGGACTCGAGGGAGAAAAAGTGAGGAAAAATAGTGTAAATAAGAGAAAAGTAATTAAAAGAAAATGAAAATAGATAAAATTATTGGACTCATAATTTTATTTTGTGTCTTTCTTTTACCACAAATAGACTAGGTCCATTTTTTTGAGCATTAGAGATGCTCTTATTGTATATGCATGCAACAGAATAATCTTTTATTTTGTTATGAGTGGAAAAGAAGGGAAAAATAGCCAGAAGATATGTCAACGGAAAGAGTGGCCGTGGCGTTGGTGGTCGTGGCAGCGGTAGAATTGGCACTAGGCGAAGGCGACGGAGGAAAAACCGTCATATGGAATCTGCACAGAGCAAACGACAACGGGTTGAAGTTGAGTCATATCAAACATCGTGATCAGTTACGATGTGGCAAAATCTTGCAGCAAAAACTTCCTGGGAACACAGATTTTGACCTTGAAGGCACCTTCAATATGTATGTTTCTGGGTAAATCTATATATTTTCTCGTATGTAATTGCATATATGCTTGCATTTAATCACATTAAATTCCATCTTAAAAGGGAACCCACCTGGTATTGTTAACATGGGATCGTTTGAAAGTACTAGTTGCCGAAAATCGTTAAGGGACGAAGAAATTTTGTTAAGATAATGAGGTTTGATTAATGATTAATTCATTTATTATTGAATGAATCAAAACTCACTATTTTATTTTGTTGCCCTTGTTTTATAGATTATACTATACAAGAGTAAAACTTGGAACTCCTCCAAAAGAATTCTATGTTTAGATAGATACTGGCAGTGATGTTTTATGGATCAGTTGCAAGCCTTGTGATGGTTGCCCTAAATCCAGTGGACTTAAAGTAATTCTGATATTCTTGATGAAATTCTCTGTTTTCCTTTGTGCAACTATGTTTTGGATTATGAAATCAATATCACGTAATGTTATATATTAGCGGATTAAGCTTGAGGTCTTTGATCCATCAAGCTCATCAACGGCTTCTAATATGTCTTGTTCAGACAAGATTTGTATTGACAGAGCAATGACATCTACAGTATGTTTAGATGATAAAAATCAATGTGGATACACGTTCCACTTCACGAATGATGGTGGAACATCGGGTTATTATATATCAGATGTGATGCATTTTGACACAAGGGTTGGCAACTCTTCAACACCAAATTCTTCAGCAGCTATGTTTTTGGGTGAGGTCTTGTGTATTTGACACAGGGCATGTATGTGTTTGATTTTTGGAGAATAAATTTTGAGAAAAACCAATTTCCTTTAGAGAATGTCAATAGTTTACTATATTGAGAAGCAATCTACTTTGTTCTCATTCAACTCAGAAAAAATCAACAACAAGTGTTATTTACAAGAGAGAATATAACAAAACAGAACTCAACTAATTCTATACTAAGACTCAACTAATTCTATACTAAGTCCAATAAGAAATAGACAACTGGCAGAATATAAAAGTATCAAAATAGCACTGAAACTAATATCTATTAGTTAGTCTTCACCCCCTCCTCAAGTTGACAGTGATGAAAGTCTATCACGCCTAACTTGACAAGTAGAAAATGAAACTGTGGACTTCCCAGAGATTTGGTAAAGATATCAGCCAATTGAAGCTTGGAACTAACATGTTTGGGAAGAATGAACCCCCTTTTGAACTTGTTATGAATTAAATGACAATTGATCTCAAGGTGTTTAGTGCGTTCATGGAAAACAGGATTTGCCACTATGTGCAAGGCATCTTCATTATCACACCACAAAGGAATTGCAGAGAGCAAAGGAATCTGCATACTCTATAAGATATATGATATCCATTGAATTTCACATAAGATAGTACCCAGGGCTCTGTACTCAGCTTCAACTGAGGATCTGCTAACTGTGGATTGTTTCTTGGATTTCCAAAGAAAGAAGAGCTGAGCCAAAGTATAAGCAATAACCAGTGAGATTTCCTAGTATCCAAACAAGCGGCCTAGTTTGCATCACTGTATGCTTAAAGGATAAAATCTAATTTGGTAGAATAAAATAATCCTCTAGATGGATAGCCTTTGAGGTACTTCTAACGATGCCTCCCAATGACATTATTAACAAATTGGGTCAGGTAGGGATTATTAACAAATTGACTTATCTGTTGGACAGGAAAAGTGATGTCGGGCCTTGTAAGATTCAAATAAAGCAACGTTCCTACCAATCTTCTGTATTTGATTGGGTCAGACATGGCTGGACTTGTGTCTGCAGAAAGCTTAAGACCTCCAGGGAAGGGTGTAATAGTGGATTTGCATCCTAGAAGCACCATAGGTGCCATCCTCACTTCTTGCTATTTCTAAGCTGAGAAAATACTTAGCAAGGCCTAAGTCTTTGATAGTAAAAAGGTGATCTAGATAGTGCTTCAACTGTGTAATGCTCTCCTCATTTAAACCAGTCACTTAACAGACCATCAACATATACCAGCAAAGCCAAAAAAACACCACTCACAGCCTTGATAAATAGACATTGATCATGACAAGACTGTTGAAATCTATAACCGATAAGTTTGTCACAAAATTATGTGTTCCATTGCCTAGATGCATGTTTCAACCCATTTAAACTTCTCCTCAATCT